>ML108824.1:0-63548 GCA_003697995.1 Taxidea taxus jeffersonii | reverse complement strand
CTGAGCCGAAGGCAGAGGCTTAACCCACTGAGCCACCCAGGCGCCCTCTTTTTTTATTTTTTAACTATTTATTTATCAGAGAGAAAGAAAGCATAAGCAGGGGGAGCAGTAGGCAGAGGGAGAAGCAGGCTCCTTGCTGAACAGGGAGCCTGATGTTGGGCCCGATCCCAGGACCCTGGGATCATGACCTAAGCTGAAGGCAGACACTCAACTGACTGAGCCACCTTAGGCATCCCAGCTTTTTATTTTCTTGATCAGTCTAGTTGAAGGTCTGTCAGTTTTTGGTGGATGTTTTCACATAGCAAACTTTTTTTTTTTAAGATTTTATTTATTTGACAGAGATCACAAGTAGGCAGAGAGGGGGAAGCAGGCTCCCCGCTGAGCAGAGAGCCCGATGCGGGGCTCGATCCCAGGACCCTGAGATCATGACCTGAGCCGAAGGCAGAGGCTTACCCCATGAGCCACCCAGGCACTCCTCCAACTTTTGATATAGTTGGTTTTTGCTATCTCTTACTTCATTCTTCTCCACCCTAGTCTTGTCATTCTTTCTGGTTGCTTCACATTTAGTCTGGTCTCCTTTCTCTAGTTTTCTGAGTTTGAAGGTTAGGTTATTGACTGGAGATCTCTCTTTTTCAATGTAGGCATTTATGGCTATACATTTCCCTCTAAATACTGCTTTAACTGCATCCTGTAAGTTTTGGTGTGTTGTTGTGTATGTGTTCAACCCTCTCAGCATTTTCTAACTTGTGATTCCTCCTTTGGTCTTTTGGTGACTTAGATGTGTGTCATTCAACTTCTACATGTTCGTGAATTTCCCAAATTGGCTCCTTTTGTTGATTTATACTTTCTTTCCGTTGTGGTTGAAGAACATGCTTTGTATGATTTTAGTCCTTTAAAATTTACTGAGGCATGCTTCATGCACTCCTGTACGATCTGTTCCAGAGAATGTTTCACATGCACTTGAGGATAATGTATATTCTACTATGATTGAGTGAGAAACCGTATACATTGGAATTTCCTTGGAATTTAAAAATAGCTGTGGTGAATATCTTTGCAAAGTAGATTTGTTTTTATAAAAGCATTATTTTATTATAAAGCTGGACTTTAAAAGGCAGTTTGAAAATGGTCCTGTTTCAAAATCAAGTGATGAATTTGGAACTTTGACAGGAGAATAACGTAATATATGTAAAATATCAGTGGTCGGCCTTCTGGTATCCCCACCGTATCACCTCCATTCTCAGTGGGTAAGCGATAGAAAATAAGACTATGGGGTCAGGCATAATTCCTAGTTAATGACACCCATCCTTCCCAGATAAATTGGCAGTGGGGGTGTCTCGTAAGTTACCAGCCCCTGCCCTGACTTGCCTGGAGAGGGTCACAGTTCTAGGGCCTTTCAAAACAGCTGTGTTGGGTGGAAGCCCCTCGAAGAATGGTTTTTGGCCTGGCTCTCTTGGGTGCACCTGCTGAGGGCTTCAGGACTGGGTGCAGGGGTGAGGCCTGGCTCTCTCCTGGGCCTCTCATGTGCAGCTCACAATGGAAAGAAAAGATGGGCTGAGATCAGTGTAGGCACCAAGGCAAGCCATGTGTGAAAGGTTAAATATTCTAGTAGCCACATGGAAAGAGTAAAAAGGAACAAGGGGAATTAGTTCTAAGACATCCAAAGGATACTTGAATATCGGTGATCAACATAAAAAGTGACAGATGTTAGAGTTTCTTTTCACACGGGATCTTCAGAACCGGGTGTGCATTTTATACTTAGTGTGCGGCCCTGTTCGGACCAGCCACGTGTCAGGCACTCAGAAGCCACGCGTGGCTCCCACATTGGGCTGCCCGGGTGTGGGGAGCGGATGTCCGGGGACGTGGTGGCCACACGGCTTGGGTCTGTCCCTCCCCTAGGTGGCGAGAAGCTTCCGGGGCCTCAGCAGCCGGACCGTGAGTGTGACCGAGCCATGATCGAGGACTGGGTGTTCAGGGCCCCCCTCGTGGCCACCTTTCTGAGCGTGGTCATCCACAGAGGCTTCCTCCTCCTGCGCTCCTCCCTCGACCTGGCCACCCTGGTCCCCGAGCGTCACGTCGACCAGGAGAGGGTGTTCGAGAGCGTCCTGGACGTCCTGTCAGTCATCTACATCAACTCCCACCTGCGCCGGGAGCAGCGGCAACGTTGGCAGCTGCTCTTCTCCTCCGAGCTGCACGGACACAGCTTCGCCCAGCTCTGTGGCCGCATCACCCACCGGGGCCCCTGCGTGCTGCTGCTGGAGGACCACGACGGCCAGGTGTTCGGTGGCTTTGCCTCCTGCTCCTGGGAGGTCAAGCCTCAGTTCCAAGGTGAGACGGGGTCACCCACGGCAGCACGGTGCTCCTCGAGCGTTCGGTCTTGTGGCGGCTGCCTGGGGGTGCCTGAGTCGCCCGGGGCCGAGAGTGCCCGGGGCCTTTCCGCTGCTCCGCATGCATCTCTGGACACGGTGGGGAGGACAAGAGCAAGAGGTGCTGCCGTACGTGGTCCAGGGATTGTGGCAGCAGAGAAAGGGACATAGGACAGGTATCCCCACCCTGGGTCTCAGGAGAGGAGGCGACGACGTTATTAAACCACGTGGGTCCAGGCCCCGGGGGAGGCAGGGCTGAGGTCACTTCTGCTCGGCCCGTCCGGTGGACGGCTCTTGTCCCGGGCCCGCCCCTATCCCTGGACAGCCCGTTCCCCGCCGGTGCGTCTGCTCTGCGGGGTCTGCCGTTCCCCTCTGCCCTGGTTTTCCAGTCTTGGGACTTTTGTTGGCAATTTGAGCTCTCCTTGCGCGGCTTTCAGTGCATTGGGTGAAAGTCTCTGGAGTAAATTCTTCCCCTTCTTTAAAAAAACATGCCCGGATCAACATTTTTCAAGGATCATTTCT
Source organism: Taxidea taxus jeffersonii (assembly GCA_003697995.1). Classification (NCBI taxonomy): domain Eukaryota; kingdom Metazoa; phylum Chordata; class Mammalia; order Carnivora; family Mustelidae; genus Taxidea; species Taxidea taxus. Next base: position 60,663 of record ML108824.1, on the reverse strand, counting down.
CTCCCGGGTCATGGGCTGTTCTCAGACTCCGAGGTGCACCTGCCTTCCCAGGTCTGACGTCCCGGCGTGTGCCTTGGCTTGTGGCCCTGGCTGCCCGTGTCCCCGGTGGGTCTCCCCAGTGGCACATTGGGGGCTTGCCCAGAGGCTCTGAGACCCGATGCAGACCCGGTGGTTAATACCCTCCCTGTCCAGGTCCCTAGATGTGAGAGACCGATGCCACTCGCTCCTCGGGGACAGGGACCGTGAGTCTGAATGGGAGGGTCCTGTGTTCCACCCCCCACCTTCTCTTAGGCCGTTCCTGCCAGTGTTGCTCTTCTTGTCTCCTGATCCGCCCCCTGGTTTCCATCTTGCCTTCCAGTCCCTTTGCCACGTCCCATGTGTTTTCTCTTGGGACCCTTGAATGCTGCCTGTAGGGGACACATGTTCTGTCTCCAGCCTCCTGACCGGTGCGTGTCCCCCGGTGCTCCGTCTCCCCAGACTTCCTGCATGCTCGGCTCCCTCTCATTCTCAGACTGAGCACATGCTGCTCTTTCTCTCCCCCTGACCTGTTTGCATGACAAACTCCTTGTAGGGACTCAGCCCAAGGTCCCCTCCTCCAGGAAGCCTTCCCAGAATAGGAGGGTCATGTGTGCCCTGTGTGTCCTCTGTCGTACTGTGCACCTCTGCACGCCTTCCCTCACAAGGGAAGGCTCTGAGGGTCAGGAGGCCCTGTCCCAGTGCAGAGTTGACAAGGTGAGGGAGGTCGTCACGGCCGGGTGGGGGCTGGGGGTCGTGAGCCGAATCCCTGAGATCCTGTTGTTTCCAGGATTTAGTTTTCTCTGAGGTTGCAGACTATTCCAGATCTCTAATCCACTGGTTGCTACTGGCTCTTCCCCACTGTGTCAGGGATCCTGGAGACCATCCAAACATCAGGGACTCCCTGGGAAGACCTGTGGGCCTCAGGGTATGGTCACCCTCGTGGCCGTGATCAATTAGAGCGAGAGGAAGGACGTGGAACGAGGTCGGCAGAGGGACAGGCGCCAGCTTCCGGAGCCCTCTCCTGGGGGTCCCACGGGATTCCCCAACGGTATCGTCCACCACAAGGCCCGCTAGGGGCTCGGCACCCGGGGTTTTCCTGGGGGGCCAGTCACGAGAGTCCCCAAACCCCAGAGTCCTGGGAGGAAAGCAGGTGTTCTGCGCCAAGCAGTTTGCACGGGGCGCCCCCTTTAACACTGCTGGGAGTGGGGGACCCTCCCGGAATCCGCGCTCCCAGACACCAGCCCAGGGGCCTTTCTGGGGGCCACAGTCTCAGCCCCGCCTCGTTCACTCACTTCCGCACCTCACCTTCCTCTCACGGTGTCTGGGGCGACCAACGGGGCATCCTCCCCTGAGCCCGTTCAAGGCTTTGGGGAGCGACCGGCTGCTGTCGCGCGGTTGGAGGCTCTCCTTCAGGGTTCAGAGAGTGGCCGTCCGCGTCTCCCGGCTCCTCTGGGGGTAACTCCGTGTTGGCTCTGCTGGTCTGAGTGTTCTCGGGCAGCAGGAGTGGGCTCCCCGGAGAACGGAGAACGGTGGGAGAACGCGGAGGGCAGGTTTTCCAGCTGAGGCCCCGCGGTGCTGAGGCGCGAGGGCGGGAGTCCGGCAGGGGCGGCCTCGCATCACCGACGCGGCCCCGCTCCGCGCCTCCCGCCCTGTTTGCCCTGGGAGCTGCCCTTGAGGTGATGGAGCAGCTGGGCCGTCCCTTCCTTGCTGGCCGCCGTCCCTGCGGGTGGAAGCCCCGCGGCTTTGGGCTCGGCAGCGAGGGGCTTGCTTTCCCCCGGGCCCCGGTTCCCCAGAATTGTGCAAAACGGTGCTGTGTGGGATCGTCGATGCGAGCTCGTGCCCACTCTGGTCCCTTCCAGGGGACGACACGTGCTTCCTGTTCTCCATCTCGCCCCGCGCGGCCGTGTACACGTCCACGGGTTACAACGACCACTACATGTACCTGAATCACGGGCAGCAGACCATCCCGAACGGACTGGTGAGGACCCGGGGAGCCGGGGCTGTCCCACCTCCACGATGTCCTTCCCTCAGGGGGGCCAGTCCCGACGGGCCCAGACTGACGCTTTCCCCGCGAGCCAGCGGAGCCCTGTGCCTGTGCTTACGGGCGTGGCCCATGGTCCCTCCCTTCTGCCTGGGCCTCTGTGCCGCGGCGAGTGACAGCTAGGACAGAATTCTCGCCTGCGAAGTCAGGCCCTGCTGGGCATGTCCATGACTTGTGTGCAAGGGTGGATTTGGCCCTTGGTGAAACCCCGGTTTTCCTGGGGTTACCCGGTTGGGCCATGGAACTTTGTGGCTGGAGGTGAGCTGGGAGAGGGGCACGCCCAGATCTCGGCTCCCGGAAGCCATCAGGAGCTGTCCCGGGGTGACTCATAAAACCGGGGCTCCCATCAGGGTGAGTGTAACTCCCATCTGTTCGTTCTGCAGCCTGGAGACTCAGTCCTGGGAGGAAGAGGATGAGGGTGCGGGCCAGGGGCGGAGCTGGGATGGGTATCCCCGCACCTATGAGCTTGCTTGGTTCGGCTGAGAAATGGGTTTGCTGCCAGCACCGCAGCCGATTCCTTTCCTGTGCTGCGTAACCCAAAGCACCTTTTGGGAAAGCCCAGCTCTGTGCTCGCAGAGTGGAGGCCAGAGAAGGCTGGTCCGGCCTGTCTGGGTGGAAAGGGCCCCAGTGCTCCTTCCCGGGCTCACCATGAGGCTCCTGTGGGGGCCCTCTGGAGTCCCCAGACACCTCCCAGAAAGGACAGTTGGGTGGCCTCTGGAACAGCACCCAGTAGGCCCTCAGGAATCGCCAGTAGTCAGCCCGAGGGAGAAGCAGCCCCGAAAGTCTGGCGGTTTCCACTGAGGCAGCTGTGCTCTTCTCCCCACAGGGCATGGGAGGACAGCACAATTACTTCGGGCTGTGGGTCGATGTAGATTTCGGGAAAGGACACAGCAAGGCCAAGCCCAAGTGCACCACATACAACAGCCCTCAGCTGTCGGCCCAGGAAAACTTTGGCTTTGAGAAGATGGAGGTGTGGGCTGTGGGGGACGCCTCAGGGTCGCAGCAGGTAAGTGGGGGCCACTGTTCAGCTCTCTCCAAGCTGCCCCTTGTACTGCTCTGTCTGGAGGTCGTTTATCCTAAGCTCGGTCCCAGCAGCTGCTGCTGGACAGAGATGCTCGTGGGCGCGCGGCAGGGCCAGGAGTCCTGTCGCGGTCCATGGGGTTTCGTAGGGTGAACCCTCCTGGAGGCAGGGCCCTGCCCAAGGCTGGAAGCTGGGCAGCCTGTGGCGCGTCTACAAGATGAGGGAGGTCCGGGCTTCCTCCTCCTCCTGTGGTTCTGCAGTGAGCCGTCCTCGGGCCCTCTGCGCCCCGTGAGCTCCCAGCGATGGCATCCCGGGGTCAGAGCGCTGGAGGCCCCTCGGTGTTTTCAGGATATTGATGGTACTGTCACGAGCTTACAGCCGGCAGGACGTCTGGGCTCGATGTTGGCTCTCAGGGAGACGCTCACATCCCTTCCTTTCCTTTCCTCCCAAGGCCAAGAGCAACAAGAGCATCCTGGACGTGGACCCCGAGGCCCAGGCCTTGCTGGAAATCAGTGGGCGGAGTCGCCACAGCGAAGGGCTCCGGGACATCCCCGAGGCTGAATGAGGTTTCCCGGAGCTCGGGCCTTCCTGGGTGCTGGCCCCTGGACAGAGGGCAGCCTGCGTGTTCAACACAGGGCCCCGCTGGCCATGTCCAGCTGGTCTGGGACGCGCTGAATCGGAACACAGTAAAATTCCTTTGGTGCCGTGTGTGGGTTGGTGGGTGCGCTTCGCAGGAACCCTGGGTGTCCGTGAGCAACTTAAGCCTTGTAGTCTGCTTGTTTCTCGTCCCTGAAATCCGAAGACATGGGCGCTTGAGACCTCTGCTCGGGTTCGCGTCTGCCGGGCACGCGCATTGGGGCCGTGCAGGGCAGCGCGCCGCCTGCTGGGGGTCACGTGGCCCCCGCTCAGGCCACTGCAGTTGAAAACTTGCCTCGACGTTCCCTTCCAGCTGGGAGAGCGTGGGGACGTTGGGATGTGAGTCTCAGTGCCTTTTGGGAGCAGCTTCCTGTGACCTAAAATTTGTGTATTTATCAAGAAGCATAAACAGTGAGAGAGCAGGTGTCCCCGCAGGTATTTGTAATAAGGTCCCCTCGCCCCACACCTTTCTCAGCTGCTTTTAAATGAGTCTGTGCCACAGTCCACATGGGTTCCAGGCAGTTCCGTTGCTAACTTAAATGGGGGGAATTCGGAAGCTCTGAGAGGTCCTGTGGCATGAACTAGGGGTGAGTAACTTGACCCTACTGGCCTGGGTTCCTGACCACTGCCTCAGTGTCACTGTCCAGCCCAATGGCCCCCAAAGGGGTGACGGGTCATCTGACATCAGGGACTCACTTGAAACGGACTCGAGGGATCCCGGCGAGCTGACCGAGACTCTGGGTGAGGGTCTGAGGCCAGGCTAGGGAATCGAAGCCCGCCTGGAGAAGTCCCTCCTTCCCAGATGGAGCTGTGGGCTCGGCTCTGAGACCTACACCTGGTTCTTGGGTCTTTCGCCATCAACTTGAACCTTCTGGAGATGTGACGGATATGGGGCCTTTTACTCTAGAACCTGCCTGCTTAGAAGCCGTAGTAAAGCAAGCTGTTCGCATCTGGCAGGTGTGGCCTTTTCTCCCCGGGGGCTCCCCAAACTTTGCTCTTAGCAGTGCCCCTGACTGAGCAGAAGGCCTTGCAAATGAGCCTCTAAAAGAAAAATGCGTGTCCAGACTATGCAGAAGGGCAGCGGCCTGACCTGGACACAGTCGTGATCAGTATTCCTCCTGAAAGGCCAGTTTTTCGTAAGCTGCTCAGGTACATCGTAGGGTCTCCCCAACCGGTGGGGTAGATCATCAGGGAGGGAGGCTCCTCGGATATCCTTACCATAAAACCAAAGAGTTAGGTTGGTCTTGCCCCTTCTATCTGTTCTGGAATTTCTTCTTATAAAAAAGCAACTGAATACCTCACTAACAACAGGTCTGTTGGTGTTTGTACCTTGAGCCCTGTCTTCTGGCTGTCAGAGAGGCTTGGATCTTGTTGGTGGGTGCCCTGTGCCTTGGGTCTCTTGTCGTCAGAGGGCAGGTGACAAGCGGGGACCCGTTCACCAGGAGGGCACGCTTACACAGGGCAAGGCAGGGTCCTAGCCCAGGCGCTCGGCCCCCTGGGGGTGCGGCCCTGCCAGTGGGCTTGTCTCACCGGGAGGATCTCCGCACGCAAACCTGTCGAGGGTGTTGCAGCCAGGACCACCGGATTTGGGAAACCCCCGGCCTGGGACACACACGGTTTTACCAGCTTACAGGGATCTTCCACGCAACAGAAATAAGGGTTCGGGACCAGTTTCTCTGTAAGTGAAGACCAGTCAGTGCCCCAGAAGGTGCTGGAAGGAAGAGGTAAAAGGATGGGGGTCCATGGTGTCAACATGGCATCCGTTGCTCAGCCTCCGTGGCCGGGGACCGTGGCTGTCGTGCCTCTCCCGGAGTGTGTGTCGGTGTGATTTTTGTTGGGATGAATGAACTCTTAGGAGTTGAATTGTTGGATCAAAAGATGCTTCTTAATTGAGATGCGATGAGCAGACCTCTCGAGTTCAGTTGATGCTCCTGACGCCCCTCCGTGCCTGTAGGCCGTGTGTATACCCACACCGTGTTAGGACGGTTTTCGTGGGCCTGGCGTTTTCTCTGAGTGACGGTGTGGCTTCAGCTTTCAGATGCCGCCTGGGTCCTGCCCTTCACCTGGTTCTCTGGGAGGCGGGTTTTCTTCTGATTTGCAAGAGTGCCTTTTCGAAGGAAGCATTTGTTTGCTGAGTATTTTTCCAGTTTGTTTGGCTTTATTTTTGTATGTGCGAATGACGCATTTTGTCCTCCTGCTTACCAGCATCTCCCTGTAAGGCTTCCGAGATTTGTAGTTTGCTTAGAAAGCTTCTTTCCCCACTCTGGGATTTAAAAAAAAAACATGTTTTCTTCTGCTTCTCTGCTCTTCTCTCCTTCTAAATTTTTGATCCGTTCAAGATGTAATTTACATGTTCCTCTGTCTTGCCCCCAAGTGAATTCTAGTGTCTTTTATATTTAATGGTGTGTTTCTTTCCCGCTGACTTAAAGTACTACTTTCTCGGAGCGCCTGGGTGGCTCAGTGGGTTGAGCCTCTGCCTCTTGATTCTGGCTCAGGCCATGGTCTCAGGGTCGTTGAGATCAAGCCCCGTGTCGGGCTCTTGGCTGGGCGTGCACTGCTTGGGATTCTCTCTCTCCCTCCGTCTCTGCCCCCTCCCCGCCCCCTCCGCGAAGTAGGAGAAGGAAGGGCAGGGAGAGGAGGACCACTTTCTCATTCCCCGCATTTCTGTACGAACTTTGGTCTCTGCTTCGTGTTTTAAGAACTGGAGTTTGATGATAAAAAGAACAACTGTTCCCACTGACTTCTCTGTTTTGGAAATTTCCTTCCTGTGCCTGCCTGTTTGCTTTCTCTGACCTTGGATAACCATTCTAAAAAGTCTGGCTGCGTTTTGGAGATGGCGCTACATGTGGATCCGTGTAGGCAGGGCTGACACCTGGCAGAAGTGGCTTCCCCCTGCCCCAGGGACGGAACATCTCAGTTTGCCGCCTAGGTTCCGTTGTTAGTGCTGGCTTTGTCCATGGACTTTTTTCCCAGATGATTAAACATGGGAAGGTTTTTAAGTTTTTCTGCCTAGTTTTGTACCCAACTACCTTGCTGAATTTTTTGGTCTGGGGGTTTTCAACCTGGGGTCTGCTTCAGAATGTTCTAGAAGGCGTGCTAAAGGGCAAGGTGGTAGGGCTCCCTCCGACCCCAGCTGAGTTTCTGACTCGGTAGGGCTGGGGAGGGAGTGGAGAGTGGACGTTTCTAATGACTCCCCAGGCTCAGTGCAGCTGGGTTTTGGCTCCTTTTCCCCTCCAGCCTTCCTGACTTGTAACTGACGTATACAACTTAGTGAGCCCACTTACTATGATTGTGTGGACCTGGAAATGAGGATAGTTTCCCTACTCTTGGAATTTCTAGACCTTTCTCTCAGTTGACTGAATCAGCAAGTAAGAATTTCAGCCGCGGTGATGCCTCTTTCTGCTCTTGACTTTGATGCAAATACGTCTGGTCCCTTATCATGAAGCAGATGCTGGCTTTACGATAGATTTTTGTGTAAAGGAGGGATTCCTTTATTTGTATTTGTTAAGAGTTTCTATCCAGATGTTGAATTTTTTTTTCTTTAAAGATTTTACGTATTTATTTGACAGAGATCACAAGCAGGCAGAGAGGCAGGCGGCGGGGATGGGGGGCGGGGGAAGCAGGCTCCCTGCTGAGCGGAGAGCCCGACGTGGGGCTCGATCCCAGGACTCTGGGACCATGACCTGAGCCAAAGGCAGAGGCTTCAACCCACTGAGCCACCCAGGTGCCCCCATCCAGATGTTGAATTTTATAAGAAGTTTTTATTTTCTTTTTTACCACCCACGATTATCTGATTCAGAGTTTTTTTTTTAAAATTTTTTTTTTTAAGATTTTATTTATTTATTAGTTAGAGCGAGCACAGGCAGACAGAGAGGCAGGCAGAGGCAGAGGGAGAAGCAGGCTCCCTGCCGAGCAAGGAGCCCGATGTGGGACTTGATCCCAGGACGCTGGGATCATGACCTGAGCCGAAGGCAGCTGCTTAACCAACTGAGCCACCCAGGCGTCCCTGATTCAGAGTTTTTTAATAAGCAATACCAAGGAGTAGGGCGCCAGCCACTGAGGCACATCTGTATGTTAACTGACGTGCTTCGAACGTGTGAATTCCGTGGGACTGTGCTCCGTACTTTTGTAGCCGTGTGTACAAAGGGGTTGGCCTGTAGTTTTGTTTGGGTCTGATTTTAAAATTAAGTTTAAAATTGTGCTGGCCTTACAAAAATAATTTAGAACTTGGCTTTTCTGCAGGTTGTAGAAAAAAAGCCAAAGAAAGTCCTTTGAGGTTTGGGTCCAAATTCGTCGGGAACTTTTTGGTTTGGTGTGCAAGGAGGGAACCTTGAGAACCTCGTCCGGGTCTCTTATCATCTGGGTGGTTTTAAACCTCTGCTGGGGTTCATTCCAACGATTTTTAAATTTTTCAAAAATATTTTATTTATTAGAATGCAGGAGCGGTGGTGGTGGAAGGGGGAGGAGGAAAGGGGGAAGCAGGCTCCCCGCTGAGCAGGGAGTCCAACTCCGCGCTCGATCCCAGGACCCCGAGATCATGACCTGAGCCAAAGGCAGAAGCTTAACCCACTGAGCCACCCAGGCGCCCCTGATTTTTAAATGTCCTGGTAAGTCTTTCACTTTATATAAGTCTTCAAATTACCATACGTAGGATTGACCGAAATACGTGACTCTTCAGTGGTTGTGGGTCTTTAATTGCTGTCACTTTTCCCACATGACCTCGTACCAGTTTGTTTTTTTTTTTTTAAAGATTTTATTTATTTATTTGACAGACAGAGATCGCAAGTAGGCAGAGAGGCAGGCAGAGACAGAGAGAGGGGGAAGCAGGCTCCCGGCTGAGTAGAGAGCCCGATGTGGGGCTCGATCCCAGGACCCTGGGATCATGACCTGAGCCACCCAGGCGCCCCTGATTTTTAAATGTCCTGGTAAGTCTTTCACTTTATGTAAGTCTTCAAATTACCATACGTAGGATTGACCGAAATACGTGACTCTTCAGTGGTTGTGGGTCTTTAATTGCTGTCACTTTTCCCACATGACCTCGTACCAGTTTTAAGTGAAATTCACGTTCATCGCATCTCCTCCAGCTTGTTTTCAGATTAGAGTTGTCAAGTTACTCAGTGAACAGGAGCGAAGGCAGGGAAGTAGAAGGGTCACTTGCGTGAGCTCGGCCTTCTCCGGCGGCACCACGTCTGTCCCAGGAGGCCTGTGTGTGTGGGTCTGGGTCTTCCGCGGTTCTTACTCCGACTTCCACTTAGACCCCAGGGTTTTAAACTTCGGAGCGCTGGAGAGTTCTCGTACAAGTGGGGTCCGTTTTCACTTTGCTTACGGGTGATTCAACGAACTGGGTGTTCGCTGTGTCCGGACGCGTGGCCCGTCGGCCTCCTGAACGTCCGTACGCCTCCCTCCACTCGCCGTGGTGCTCCGTGACTGTGGGCGCCCTGTGGCGCGTGCCCAGCCCCGCTCGGGTGTCCGTGGCGGCTGCATCTCCTTAAATCCCCTTTCTGGTCTCACCTGATGCTTTTGGCCTCGATTTTCATCTTGTCTGACATGGTGTCGCCCCCGTGTGTTTGCCTGGTGACCTTAGCTCGATTTTTCTGAGTCTGGTTTTTTTTTTTCCTTACAAACTCTGAAATAATTCAGACTGACACAGAGGTTGCAGAACGAGTCCTGGGAGTCCTGTGGACCCCTCACCCAGCTTCCCCTAATGACGGCGTCTTCCCCACTCCTAGCAGTTTCCCAAACCCGGTCGCTGGCGTTGGTACAGCCGTCTCGGCTAAACAGCCCGCCTTGCTCGGATGCCGCCAGTTTTTCCATGGCACCTGCTTTTAGGCAAGGTCAAGGCTAAGGGCACAGTCCTCCAGATGGCAAAGCTGCCCAGGCCTTCGGACACCCACTGATCGTTCACAGGGTTCCCGGCGTTAGCCTTGGGTCGGACACTTCGCTAAAAAGACGGAGCTCGTGGAGCCCGCCGCACTGCTGGGGAGGCCTGGGACAGGGAAGGATCCAGACCAGAGCCCGCCAAAGGGGAAAAGCCGGGAGTGTTCTAGGAGCAGGGTTCCCGGGCCTCCTCTCCCCGCCAGTCCTTCTCGAGAATCACCAGGCCTGGGGCGGGGGGCCTTGGGGACCTCCGGCACCACCTGTGAAACCCGGGTATAGAGTCCCATAACCGTCGCTACTACTGATGGGCACTGTTCCATCGCCCCAAAACTCGCTTCCGACCCCTGCTTGTAGGCACGCCGTCCTAGCCCTGGAGCCCGCAGCCGCCCCTCCGTTCTCCATCACCGTCGTTGTCACCTCGAGAATGGTAGGTCGGCAGAGCCATGTGGTACGTGACCAGTAAGACTGGTTTCTGTCACTCGGCGTGGTAGCCAGGAGACCCCCCAGGATGCGCCTGGGTGTCCGTGGAGGGGTGCTGCCGGCCTCCTTCAGCCGTCCCCGCACAGCGAGCCCGGGCTCTCCTGAGATGTGGCTCCCACGAGGAGGGCCCCCTGCGCGCTCGTGTTCGGACTTGTGCCCACGCGAGGGCGTTGCTGGGTCACCGAAGTGTGGGTTGAACCCGAGGGGACGCGGGTCGCCTGCCCTGCAGCCGCGCGGGTGGGGCCGGGCGCTTCCCCGCTCCTCGGCCGGGCCTCACCTGCCTTCCGTGTCCTGGCCGTGCGCCTCCTTGTGGGCCAGGGCGGAACGGCACTTCTGCGCGAGCGCACTGTCCGCACTGTCCGGCCTCACCTGGGAGGACTCCGTCCAGACCTCCTCACTTTTTTTTTTCCAGGGGTAAATTTTAATTAAAAAAAAAAAATTTTTTTTTTAATTTGTCAGAGAGAGCGAGCGAGCGAGCACAGGCAGACAGAGTGGCAGGCAGAGGCAGAGGGAGAAGCAGGCTCCCCACTGAGCAAGGAGCCTGATGTGGGACTCGATCCCAGGACGCTGGGATCATGACCTGAGCCGAAGGCGGCCGCTTAACCAACTGAGCCACCCAGGCGTCCCAAGAACTAGCTTTTGATACGATTTTTGTCCAGAATAAAAAATCTTGGACTCCCCTGCTTTCTGCTGTCTCCTGTTTTTATTTGGGTCACTGTACCTCCGCTGCTGACAGTACGTGCTCTAGACCTGGGAGTCAAGGCCGGTTGCTTCAGGGGTGTTCAGGTCTGCTGCGTTTTGATGAAAAGCCGGCTTACATTCGCGTGTAATCTCAGTTACGCATTTTACTTTACGGTCAGCAGTTGGGGTCTTGGTCAGCAAGATCTCACCTGTCCCTGGTAGTAGTGATTACTTTCTCTTTTACATGGACAACCAGGGGCTGTTGTGTATGGCATTTTATTTAGGGGTTTCTGGATGGTAGGAAAGACTAAGAGTACCGTTTGATGCTGTTACTGCAAGTATTGGTCGACCTTGGTTCTTCTGGGTGATTTAAGGGGCAGCACGGTGCTGGGAGGGGCCCCTGAATCCAACCCCGGTGTGCCCCGGGCTGTGGGGGTGGCCAGAGTCGGCCCGCCCTGCTCAGGAGTTAGTGGGGCTGGGCAGCTGCTGGGTGGCCATCACCCCTGCCTCCACGGCTTCCTCTCCGGGCCGCGCCCTCGGTCATCTTTGCAGTGGGATGGCGCCCGTGCGTCTCTGCATTTGGCTCTGGTGTCACTGGTGGGGGTCACGGCAGGGGGGGGAGGATGCTGACCCCAGGCCATGCATCTTCCTTCTGAGGAATCTGAACTTTGGGAGCTGCAGGGGTCCACTCTGACCTCCCACCCCCTGGTCTGGCCCAGGCGTCACCACCCCAGGCAGCCGGTTACTTTTCTGCGTCTATTTGGGCAGGCTCTGGTGCCCAGCTACCTGACCAAGTACCAGTCTAGCTGTTCCCGTGAGAGTTTTGGGTGTGCTCAACATTCCAGTCTGTTGGCTTTGGATCACGGCGGTGGCCTCCAGAGCGTGGTGACCCTCACCTACTCAGTTGAAGGCTCAAGAGAAAGGCCTGGGGTGCCAGAGCAGGAAGGAGCCCCTGTCGGCGCGCTCCGGAGCTGCCAGTCCTCAGTCAGGTGAGCTGCCTCGTGACAGGTCTGTGTCCCTCCCTCTCCCCATCCTAATACCTGGCGCCAGGGGATGGTGGGGACAGCTGTGGCCTCCTTTCACAGGCGCTGCTCCTCTGTGGCTGCTTCCCCCCCAGCTCCCGCCCTCCCTGCTCCACCATCTTTACCCAAAGTCCTGGGGCTCGTCCTCAGGCAGCTGGGAGATGCGCCGGGTCCCTGGGCTGGAGGTAAAGGCCCTTTACTGTTCCCCTTCAGAGAATGGGTCTGGTTCATGCCGCTCAGGGTGGGACCGTGGGTCTCCCCGGGTCCCCCCGGACGTGGTCGTGAACAACAGGCTTTGTGGGGATCCAGAAGTGGCATCAGATTTGCATCTGTACCAGGTGTGGGCGCAGTTCCTATAAACTGCCTCAGATCCCCCTCCTGAGGGTTGGGTTGATGGACGGGGTCGGGGGTGGGGGGTGGCCCTCAGGCGACCAGAAGCTCCGGCCCCGGGGCTGGACCCTGCCCTCCCGCACCCGGGAGCTGCAGGGACACACTCTGGAGGCAGCCGTGGTTCATACAAGTTACTGCGATGTAATAAATAGCGAGGTGTTTCTGGGCGCTCTGCTCGGGGCTCGTCCCGGGGGCAGAGACGGGGACGGTCGCCGGCCCCGGGCTGGCCGAGCTGCAGAGCCGAGGGAGAGGCCCAGCGCCCCGTGTCCTGGCAGCGTCCCTCTGGCGAGGGGCCAGGGGAAGGGCCACAGTCACGTCAAATATAGATGATTTAGGATTTCACACAGCTGGGTCCCCTAGATGTGATCTGCGTGAGTCTGGGCTTTCCTGGCTCTGGAGAAGGATTTTTCACAGAGTTTGAGGAGCTCGGACACGATGAACACAGACGAGGCCAATCCGGTTAAAAGCAACAAATCTGCCAAAAGGGGGAGGAAGAAAGGAGTCAGCACAGGCTGAACCCCTGCTCCCTACCCCAGCCTCCCGCAGGCCTCTGCCCTGAAGGGGTGCTGCCAGCCTGCTCACAGGAGCCTCAGCCCGGAGCGCCCCTCCCTCCATTTTTGTCTTTAGGCACAGGGACCCCAGAGGTGAGGGGGAGGACCCGGGGAGTTGAGGACCAGACCCTCCCCTTCCCTGGGAGCAGATCGCTTCAACCCAGGGTCCTAAATGGGGCAGAGCCAGCTCCATGCAGACCACCCGGTCCTTCCAGGTGGTTCCAGGCTGGGGGCGGAGTGTGGCACCCACTTGAGCTGGCAGAGGACCCTGAGCCTCCTCCCAGCCGTCCTGAGGGCAGACACCCGACCCCGGCTCCGGGCTCCCAGTGCGGCCCATCCTGACTCATTCGTCAGTCCCTAGAGCTGCCACTGACCCACGTATCTTGCTGTCCGAACCTTCCCTGGGTCCCTGTTGCCAATAACTCAGCACAAACACGGGGCCCCACCACCCCAAGGGCCCTGCCTTTAGCTTTGGTAAAGCTGACTTCATTTCCTGCAGAGGACCAGCCATTGAAGTTTTTACTTCTTGTCTGTAGGGCACTCGGCGGGGACCCACATGGACCCTGCCTTAGATTTTGGGGAAAAGCAAGCAGACCGTCCCCAGTCTGGCCCAAGGGGTTCAGGGCTCCCGTGTCCCCCACCTCCGACCTGACCATGTTCTGACCCAGGGACGTGTCAGAGCCGCAGCTCGAACCTCCTCCTCCTGACTGTCCGCTTGTCCCGTTTCTGTTCAGTTATCTCAGCTGTAGGCAAAGGAGCCCACGTTACTTTGGGCATCTTAGAGAGCTTGGGCCTGCGGTCAGCCTGGGCAGAGACCAGGACCGGTGTGCTCAGGTCGGGGACAGCCATGGGCATCAGTTCCTGTCTTTTCCAGCGAGAGCTACTAGGCGGCTTGCTCCCTGTCGTGAGGTGAGTGGGCGTCCGAGACACATCAGCCCCCTGCCGATGGGGGCAGAAGGAGCCCAGACTTGCCCACCATGGTGCGGCCCTCCGCCCTTGCTGTCTAAGCCGTGTGTGCTTGAAGCCACCTGCCTGGGGACAAAGTGCCAGAAAGCCAGGTCCCCTCCTGCCTTCGGTGGTCCTCGTGGGGGAGGTAGCTCTTCTCTGGCTCCCTGAGTATTCTGTCGCCCTCCTCCTTGGTGCCCCCGCAAGTGTGCAGGCAGATGGGGGCAGGGACAGGTGCAGGCCCCCGCAGGCCCCTCCCCACGGCCACTCACCGAGAGCGCCCAGGTTCTCCGTCTGGAAGACCTTCTGCAGCGGTGGGATGTAGATCACGGCCAGCTGCCCCAGAATGGACCCCAGCACCGAGTACAGGAACATGGGGTTCCGGAGAAAACCGATCTCAAATATCAGCTTGGTCTGCAGGAGGGGGAGGACACGTTGTCAGCTGAGCGCTTCTCACTGAGAACAGCACGGGGTCCTGAAGGGCAGGGAGGGAGGACAGCCCGGGGCTCACCTGAGAGCGGCAGGTCAAGGCGTTGAAGAGGTCGAAGAACACAAAGCAGGTGAAGGTCATGGTTGTGGTGCGTGGGGTGCTGGCCTTGTCTGCGGGGATCTGGAACACAGAGGCACGGGAGGAGGGCGTCCGGGAAGGCTGTGCGCTTCCCGCAATGAACTCAACCCTCACCAAGAGCCAGAGGCGGCAGCAGCTCTAGCGTGGGCCTGACCCCCCCCCCCCCCCCCTGCCTGCCGCCCTGAGCAGCTTGCTTGGGAACCGAGCAGGACCTCCCCCTCGGGCTGGAGGCAGCTGCTGTTACAGGGGACACGTGGCTCAGCCCCACCCCCCCAAGCAGGCCAGCCGCGGCAGCTGGAGGGGCCCTGCCGGCAGTCCCTCCTCGGGAACTTGGGCTGCCCCACACCCGAGCCGAACCCTTGCACAGATAAAGGGAGTGTTCCTTCCTCCAGCAGGTGCCCCTGCATCGTGGGAGGTGACATTGCTACAGCCACACTCATGGAACAGAAGTCCCTTCCCAGAAGAAGGGAGGGGATGGAGACCGTCCCCGGCTCCGGTGTGTCTGCTCGGACGTGAGGCAGAGTTCACTCCCCTCGACATCTCCGGGCCGGGCCTGGAGCCGCAGGTGAGAGGGACTCAGGTTCGCACCCGAACTTCCCCCTGCTTGGGGGACATGGCGATGAGCCCATCCTGCCTGGGCTTTGCACAGAACGCTGGTCCAGCAAATGACCCTCCTGGGGGCGGGGGGCGGGTACGGTGAGTTAGAGCCTGACTCCGGAGTCCTGGTGGGCACCCAGGAGTCTGCGTTTCCCTCCGGGTCCTGGGGCGGTGGAGACTGCTGTTGGGGACCCTGTGCTCAGGACTGCTGTGTGAGTCCTGGAGGGCCTGGATTCCCTTCCCCGCCAGGGGGTGCACACAGGCTGCATGAGGTAGAGGATCCCACCTTCCCTGGCAGGTGAGAATTTGGGGAAAAACAAGGCCGCTCCTCTGGTGGGGGGAGGCAAGCTCAGAAAAACAGAATCTGTGGGGACCCAGTGTCCCGTCCCCCTTGGTGCAGGTGGCACCTGCCTGGTTCTCCAGTCAGAGCACTGCACCAAAAGGGGACCCGTAAGTTCCCACAAGTGATCGTCTCCAGGGAACAAACGTCCCGTCCTTTCCTCCTAGGAAATTTCACACTGTTTCTGGGATGGAAAACCGCCTCAGGTCCCATTTAGAGTAAATTCTCATTTCTGGTCCATGCCTGGGCGGCTTCCTGTCCTTCCACCTGCTTCCCGGTCCCCTGCCCTCCCTCCAGGACGGCCCCCTGTACGCACACACGTGTCTCCCCCGTCGGAGGCTGAGCCCCACGGCCGGGCAGGGACCGTCTACACCCATGGCCCCGCGTCTTCCCCAGCAGGAGCTTAGAGAGTCCGAGAGGACCCGCCGCACCTCCTTCCAGAAGATAAAGAGTGTCCCGCTGATGACGACGGCTGCCGACAGGAGGGTCCGGAGGACGAGGGCTCTACTGAGGATGGTGTCCTTGACGTTCCGCGGTGGCTGCTGGAGGGCGTCTCTGTCCACGGGCTCTACCCCCAGGCTGCTCGGAACACGACACGGGCGCCCGGACGTAAACCACCGAGAAGGGACACTTCAGCCAGCAGAGGCCGAACAAGCACATCTGAGGCGGAGCTCGAACCTTCCAGGCCCTCCGGTCAGCTCCACGGGCACCACTGGCTGGGAGGTCAGGGGGGGGCAGCCCCTCCAGACCGTCCTCCCACGCCCGGCCAGTCCCGCGCTCACAGGGGCTTCTCTGTCTGCCCTGGAAGCCCCCCGCTCACACCCTCTGCCCCCTCCCTAACTGCCGGCCCCTTCCACGGGGGCCCCCGCCCCCAGCCTGGGCCCCACGGGCAGCCCTGCCCTCCACCATCCCTGAGCACAGCGAAGGAACCCCCCAGAACCGGCCACACCACGGTCCTGGAACCACCCTGGGTCCCCACTCGTGCTCAGGTAACGTCCACACAAGGGGACCCCCCAGTGGGCTGGAGAAATGGGATCCAGGCCCTGCCCACCGCACAGCCCCCAGTGACGGAGGGACACCTGCATCCCGGGGACTGTGAAACGGCGGTCTTGGGACTAGACCCGCAGGAGGCAATGCGGGGGGCACTGAGGAGTCAGTGGGCTGGGGGGCCCCTTCACTGCTGGTCCCGCACATTGAAGAGGTGCCCTCCCGCTGGGCACGGGCGACTGAGTAGGGCTCTTGCCCTTTGCAGCTGTCACTGGTGACACCGAGTGCGCGTTGGTAATGGAATGTGTATCAGATGCAGTCCGAGGGAATGACACGCTGTGTGCCAGAGGCGGTCCTTCCCCGCCTCACGCTCCTTTCTCAGCCAGCCAGCGACTCGCTGACCAGCCGCTGTGCGCCAGGCGCCCTTCTAGGAGCCGGGGAGACTGCTGGGAACATCACAAACCTTGTCCAAGGGGAGCTGGATCGGAATCAGATAAGCAAGGACAAGGACATACATGTGTATTTTCTCCTCCGGGGGAACACAAAGCAGGGTACGGTGATTGAGAGCCAGGAGGCTGCTGTTAGGGTAATCAGGGCGGACTTCCTGGAGGTGGTGACCTCACGAGAGGCAGCGAGTCATGGAGCCACACAGGAGCATCCCCCATGGACCCTGGCTGCCCAGGCAGGTGCTTTCTCCCCTGCGCCGCAGTCAACTTCTCTGGGACTCTTGGGGACGGTGACCGCACCCACACTCCGTGGCGCAGTTCTGGCAGCCCACCCGGCGCCTCACCTCTGTGCGGGCGGCCCATCCATGATGATGTTGATCCACAGGATCTGCATGGCGTTGAGGGGGCTGGGCAGGTTGCACACGGTGGACAGGGTGATGAGGCTCAAGGCTGAGATGCTCCTGCGGGGAACAGACCCGGCACAGTTGATGGCGGCTCACCAGACGCGTGCGCAGCACCTGCAGCCCGGGGAGCTGCTGGCCTTGACTTACGTGCTCAGCTGGAACCGGACGAAGTTTTTGATGTTATGGAAAATCCCCTTGCCTTCCTCCACCGCATTCCTGCGAGAGAGAAAGCGTTTATTCACGATGCTGTCAGCAGGGATGGCCTCATGCTTGGGTGCCCCTTCCTGTTTCGCGGCTCAGGGACACGCCCGCGGAGGACGACGATGTCCTGATCGGCACCAGCAGGCGCTGGGGACTGGACCGTGCCCCCGAACTGGATTACTCTCCCGCCCGAGCCTGGGACTCCTGAAGCAACAAACCCACCTCGGGGAGTCCCACGAGAGGCACAGCAAAACCAACCAAACCCAGACCTGCTCCTGAGCTGCTGGGGTGTGGCAGGGGAGAGAATCAGGAAGCTGAAAAGGGCATCTTTTGTATTTCTAGAAAGCTCCGCCAAAGTCCTTTAAAAAAATGATCTAGAGGCACGAGTGCAGAAAACTGCCTGACCCTTTTTCCTACTAAAGTTTTTGCAAAAGTGAAACAACAGATTTACTCGTTAACTGCATCTTGTGACACCCGGCCGCGCCAGCACGGGGGAGGGGGGGGCACTAAGGATCCCTGCGGTGACTCCATTTGTAAAGGACAGATTCCTTCTGCAAAGTCCCAAATCACAGCCAGCCTCAGTCTTCAGATCCTTGACGTTTTCTCCTAGCCCCTATGACTTCAGTTCAGACTTCACTAGAACGAATCTAACTGAGATCTAGAGGGCAGGCGGGGTTTTTTTAAGGAAACAAAAACGAAGAGAACGGGTTTTGTCCTCCAGGCAGCTGGAGCTCACCCGCGCCCGGAGCGTCCGTGTCCGCACGAGCGCGACCCCGGACTCAGACCGCACGTTTAGCACTACGGGGTGAGCATCTCCGGGTCTGGCCTCCTCGTGCTCCTGGTCTCACTGGTGGCAGCCAGGGTGGTCTGGGATTTCCCCGAGACAGGGCAGCAGCGACCGCCCAGCAGGCGCCTCCATCTGCTGCCCGGTCCTGGCTTTCCCTCCGCTGCCCCCTCGGGCTACAAGCTGGGTGGGCTCGCATGTGTCTGCAGCACCGCCCATCCCGCATGCCCTGGGAGTCGGGGACACCCCTCTCCCTGGCACGATGGGTCCCCGGGGACACCCTTCTCCCTGGCACGATGGGTCCCCGGGGACACCCGTCTCCCTGGCACGACAGATCCCCGGGGTGGGCAGCTGGTCACGCCATGCATTTCTGCCCCTAAAAACCCCACCTGCGGAGCAACTCACATGATGGCTGAGAAGTCATCGTTTACCAGGACCATGTTGGCGGCCTCCTTGCTAACATCTGTCCCCGTTTGCCCCATGGCGATCCCGATGTCTGCAGACTTGAGGGCAACAGCGTCATTCACCCCGTCCCCTGTCATGGCCACGATCGCCCCGCATTCCTGCAAAGCCTTTGGAAAAAGGAGGCCAGAGGAGTCTGCAGCCCTTCCAGAACCTTCCCTGCCTCTGGATGCTCCACCTCTCCCTCCGTATGGCCGACAGCAGAGGCCGCTCCTGGAGTGAGGTGGCCAGACTCAGTCCCAGCTGTGCCAGCACCAGCTGTGGTTGCCAGACAGGCCCTGAACCTCTCAGACTCAGCTTCTCCATTGGCAAAGTGGGGACCACCGTCCCTCCTCTGTGAGCCACACTACGACCGCGGGACACGTCGGGCTCCCTCTCCACTACCAAAGACCGGTCTACCACTTACCCCTGAAACCATGTGGCAGCCAGTAAGTCTTCTCGTTTGCTCTTAGGAATACGGGGCCTGCAGATTTGCTCCCTAGAACTACCCCCCGCAGGAGCAGCGAGGATCAAACAGCCCAGGCTGCAGAGCGCCTCTTCGGATGCACACACGCGGGAGGCCAGCACTGCGGCGGGGCCCCCTCCCCGCGCGGGCAGCAGACCATGTCCGCTCTCTGCTGGGCACCCGCTGCGGGCCGGGCACTGCACCAGGCGCTCCACGGCCTGGCCGCCTCTATTCCTCTCGTTGGCCTTATTACCAGCTGACGTCATTCATACTATCCCCTTCCCCCATTTACAGATGGGGAAACTGAGGCCTGGAGGTAACAAGAATAACGCCCAAGATCACTCAGCTAACAGAGGCCAGCTGCTTTTCCTTCCTCCCTCTGCACCACCCCCATTCCAGCTCCTGTTTTTGGCCAAGGTCCCCCTGTGCTCCTACCCTGGTTTGGGGATGGCTGAGGCTCCCGGCAGCTTGGGCCCTGGACCACCCGGAGCGGAGCCCCCGCCACCATCCTGGACTGGCCCTGACGGACACACGAGGCACGCAGCTCACCTTTATGATTTTGAGCTTGTGCTTCGGGCTGGTCCTGAAGAAGACAGACACCTGGATACGGAGGCACAGAAGAGCAGAGTCTGTGAACTTGGAGCTAAACGTCTCCCTCCTGCCCCCAGCGAGACACCCGGGAGGACCCCACCTTCCCGACGCGGTCAGCCAGCCCTTCCTGCTCCATACTCTCCACCTCCTCCCCGGACATGGCCTTCAGCTTCCCGTTGCCCAAGCCGATGTTCCTCCCTGCGTGGGGCGGAGAAGCCGTTCTGAGCGCTCGCTCCCAAGCCCGAGGCTGCTCCCGCGCCCGTCCGCACTGCCCGACCCCAGTCCCTGCCTGGGCCACACGGGATGCCGGCTGCCACCCGCCGCGCA
Organism: Taxidea taxus jeffersonii; assembly: GCA_003697995.1. Classification (NCBI taxonomy): domain Eukaryota; kingdom Metazoa; phylum Chordata; class Mammalia; order Carnivora; family Mustelidae; genus Taxidea; species Taxidea taxus. The sequence goes on along the minus strand of ML108824.1, from coordinate 40,849 downwards.
CCTGCCACGTCACACGGGATTGACCGGCCACAGAGGGCTCGTGATCCCGGCTCTGAAGCCAAGGAAAGGGAGGGAAGGGGCGGAGCGGGCGGCGCGTGATGTGGGCAGATGTGGTTTCGTTGGATCCTGGACCCGCTGGTCTCTTCACAGGCCGGCGCCTTGAGACAGCGGGGAGCACAGCGAGGCGCGACCTCATCCCGGCAGCAAGCACGATGACAGCAGGAGGCTGCTGGCCCTCTGCGGGCCAAGAGCCCGGAGGCCACAGTGGCTCAGTGACTTGCCAAGGACTCACGGCTGCTGGCGGAAGCCGCCCCAGGAGAGAACGCGGACGACGCTGCCTGGGACGAGGAAGTGAGCCGTGGACCAAAGCCGCAGGACGTGGACACAAAGGCTCTCCCCCTTCGGACGACCTGCCCACACTTTGGGGCCAACCATCTGAAGGTGGGACGCTGGTCCTCCAAGCTCATGGCCACCGTGTGCCGACCTGACGAGGCCGCTGGTGGCCCCGCCGCCCGCCCTCCCCACTCACCCACGGCGGAGGCGGTCTCCAGGCCGTCGCCCGTGATCATCTTCACCGACACGCCCGACTGACCGAGCAAACGCACGGCCTCCTTCACGCCAGCCCTTGGAGGGTCGATGATGCCGACGAGCCCCAGGAAAGTCAAGCTCCCCAGCTCGGGCCCGGAAGCCAGGGCCAGCACTGAGGAGAGACCAAGAGGCACAGAAGGTCCACCGGAGGCCAAGGGGGCCACGGAGTCCCCAGTCAGCCCGGCCCTCTGCGTCCCAGATCCTCCTCGCCTGCGGGGGGCTCCTCGGCTGGCCCACGCAGGGCCGCAGCTGTGCGCGGCTGGCCCCAAGACAGAAACAGAGACAACCTGACCAGCAGGAAGTGAGACTTCTGTCCGCTGGGGGCGTCAAGCCCAGCCTCACCCCAACAAAAGCCAGAAGGAGAGCTGTGAGCTGGGGTGCAATGGCACGTTCCCAGCAGCTCTTCTGGTCTCTGCTCTTGCCATCTGCCAGTGCAGGAGGGCACTACGGGTGACAGGCTCTGGCTGCTGGCTCGTCCTGGCCTTGACTCCTGAGCACCAGTACTCCCGGAGCGGGTACTGCGACAGCTGACCTTCCTCTCACGCCTTCCTGATACCGAGGGGGCCATGGCCCTGAGGGGGGGGAGCGGGTGCCATTCCTTCGTTTCCCAAAGCTGCCCTCCCCGCCCTGCTCGGCCCCATCTCAGCAGACCAGGATGTCCTCGCCTTCCAGACCTGTCAGCAGGCTGCTCGCGATTTACCGTGTCCGCTTCCTGAAGGGAAAAACCCAGGCCACCGGCACCCAGCCCAAAGCTTCTCCCTTTCCCAAGAGAGAAGACGAGGGTGGCAGACTGTTTTTAAATACTTTCTCTGACACGGGACAGGCTCAGAGATGACGCTCTGGGAAACGTGAGCTTGAACGTTCAGCTCGCCAGGGAAGGTGTCCCTGGTGCGGAAAATTGGAAGCGGCCGAAGAATGAAATGTCTGCCTTGATTTCAAAGAGTTTGGGGTTTTCCTGATGGTGAGCAATGAGCAAGATGACCAACCTGGAACTCCAGTGTTTCTGGTACGCCTCATTCTCCTGTCTCTGAAACGTCAGGAGGGACGCACCAGCCTTTCTGACGCACCGAGCTGCGTCTGGACTAACGGGTGCCGTCTGATGGCGGGGGCGGGGGGGGTGCCCGTTTCTCATCTGCCCATTAGTTGCACGTTTGCTTTACTGCACCCGACGGCCGTCCTGCTCCGTCCCCTTACCAAGAACCCTGCATTAGTGCACTTGAAAAGTCAGTGTTGCCCTTGGACTTAAATCTCGGGGCTGGGGACCGAAGGTACTGACCACGCAGGCCGAGTGTCCCCATCTTCTTCTCCTCCTGCTGGTAGAAGGCTCGCTGTTGGGGTGTCAGCGGCAGAGGGAGGCCCCCGTTGTTGTACGTGGTGCAGTAATTAATCACCTCTTCGAAGGCCCCCTTCATGAAGTAAATGTCCTCCTGGTCCTTGGAAAAGAAAAAAAAGCCCCTATCGTTGGATGCCTCGGGCCTCGGTGAGCGTCCCCTCGTGCCCACGGAGAGGCTCCCGGCGGGGTTGTCTCTGGCGGAGCGTTCCGCTCACCAGCACAGGACAGGCTGGATAGATGAGGGGAAGCCCCGCGACGGGACACCACCCGGGCCACGGAAGATCGAGGCAGCGGCGACCCACACCCGCCTCTCTGACGTCCCCTGCTGATGTCACGGACAGCATCCCGGGCATTTCATGAACCGCTCGTAGCCCAGGCACCATCACGCCCGTGCGTCGGGGACCGCGCGCTGGGGCCTCTGCTCCAGGGCCGGCGCGGTTCCTGTTGTGTTCGCCGCCGCACGGGGCTCACTAAGGGACCCGAACGAGCCCCCAGCCGTCGTGCTGCGGACCTCAGCTCTGGCTGCCGTGGGCGGTGGCTGGGTGCAGAAGGCGCGGTGCCAGCGCGGGTGACACTGTCCCCCGCGAGCACAGAGCCTGTGTGCCGATGCCGGGCCGGAATGCGCGCGTGTGAACGGAGCCGGGAAGGTGTGTGAGACCACCGTGGGGGGAAAACAGCAAATTACAGACACCAGCTCCAGCATGACCTAGTTCTAGAACCGCCGCGGACGTCGCTGTGTGCCTGTTTAGGACCTGGAATGTTCCAGACCGTTGCGGGGGGCGTGGTGATGGGTCAGGAGAGAAGAGGAGAACTAAGGACCTCTCATTTTTAAAGTCACATTTCTTTCATTTATTTCAATGAGATTAAAGTACCATTGTCTTTGGGGAGAAAAAGAAGATTTGAAGGCATTAAAGCATGTAAAAAATCTGTAACCCCTTTTAAGCAGGAAGGAGTCACCTGCCCATCTGCTCACGGCAAAGGCCTGGAATGTGCTGGCCAAGCCGCCCCCACCCTGAACAACAGCGGAGAAGTCTCCCAAGAGCAAGATGTGAAGGTTCGGGAGAGAGCAGGAGAGGAGTAGAGGGCTGGAGAAAAAGGTGGAAGACAATACAGAAAACTTAGGGGGAGGGCGCCTGGGTGGCTCAGTGGGTTAAAGCCTCTGCCTTCGGCTCAGGTCATAATCCCAGGGTCCTGGGATCGAGCCCCGCACTGGGCTCTCTTCTCAGCGGGGAGCCTGCTTCCCTTCCTCTCTCTCTACTTGTGATCTCTGTCTGTCAAATAAATAAAATCTTTAAAAAAAATAATAACTTAGGGGGAGAAAAAAACAAACCCCAAAGCCCTTTTATCTGAAAATCTGAAAAGCTACAGAAGGTTAAAAAAGAAAAAGAGGGGGAAAAGAAGTCAGCTGTCATCCCCACGCAGGGACAGCCGTGAGTGGTCACTCAGAGCAGGGGCACACACACGCGTGTCCATGTGCACACATGTGATGCCAACCGTGCTGGGGGCTGGGACACACCTCCTGCTCCCCCTTCAGGAAGGAAAGACTGTCCCTGCCTGGTGATGATCAAAGGTGCTCGTACCTGTAAAGAACTCAGCACCAGGGTGTGAAAAAAGGACCCCCAAGTTAGCAAGGGGGTCACTGTTAGCCGTGGGAGCGCTCAGCAAAATGCCCAGCAAATGCAGCTTCCTCGCTCTACTCCTGATCATCTTCTTTAAAGAGTGTGTGTGTGTGTATCTGAGACAGAGATTGCGAGCTGTGGGAGGAGCAGAGGGGGACGGGCAGGAAGGGAAAGGAATCTCAAGCAGACTCCATGCAGGGCTCAGAGCCCGCACGGGGTTCGATCTCACGACCCTGAGATCACGATCTGAGCCAAAACCCAGAGTCCAACGCTCGACCTGGGAACCACCCAGGGCACACTGCACTCCTGATATTTCTGACTCCAAGGTTCTGGGTGGAGCCTGAGAATTTGCATTTTACATCAATTCCCAGGGGATCCTGGTGGCCCAGGCACCCCACTTGGAGAACTACTGTTTTAGGAAAAGATCTCGGAGAACCCAAGATAAAGCTCTACTTGCAGTCCCCATTCACGGATTTCAAACTCCGTAGAAGCTGGGAGCTTTCAGCTCTCCTCCCTGGTGCCTGCATTCTCCTTTCTTGGGGTGCAATAGGGCAGGAAGGGGCAGAGACGCAAACTCACCTCGTTCTTGGGGCTGCATTGTGTGGCCATCCATTTCTGCTCCGAACTGAATGGAATCTCTTTTTTTCTTACGTACGCATCTTTAATATCACTCAAGTCCATCTAGGATGGTAATACACGGGCTTCCGGTGAGTCATGCTAAAGGCGTCTCTATGCAAAGCTCCGTCCCCTTAAATTATTCATGATCCCGACCATTACCGGCAGATGAGAAATCCGAGCACTGAGCTCGCAGAGAAGGGCCATTTGCTTTCAAATGGAATGTCCCATCGGGAGAAAAAAGGTCTCGTTTCTCTCGTTCAGGGACAGAACCAGCTTGGTCTTTGGGAACAGTTTCTGGTGTCCCGCCCCACTGCCCACCCCTTCGGCAGCCGGGGACAGCCGTTCTGCCCGTGGCACTGGGCGCTCCATGGGGGCATTTCTGCCGAGTCGCAGACTCGGGGTCTGAGCTCGGAGCCTGCAGTCAGTCGAATGCACTCATAGGAAGGGGTCTCTCCTGGAGGGGGGCTTGAGGCCCACGAGGCGGCTTGCACTCCTCTGTCTGTCCCCCTCCAGCACCTCCCTGGGGTCCGAGCCATGGGGCACCTGAGGATTCGTATGGGACTGCCAGGAAGGGTGGCCCAGAGAATGTTCCGGAGCCACAGGGCATGTCAGTGACTGCCTGAGGACGTTTGGGGCCATCCTCTCCCGTTACTGCTAAGCTTCTCCATTCATCCTCTGCTCAGACACGAGCTCGAATTCTGTCTCTAATGCAGCCCCAAGTGCAAGAACTCCCGGCGCAGACCGTCGGAGGTCCCTACCTTCATGGCCAGCGCGATCAGTGCGCCTTCCGTGGGCTGTCCCATCACGGCGTTTTTTCTGATGACGGCATTGTTGGCCACGCAGCCTGCCTGCAAGGAGGGGCATTTCTGAATGTCTGCAGTTCAGATCTGGAACTGGCCCCCCTTGGGGTCCTGGGCTCACAGTCACGCGCTGAAGGCTGGACCCGTTTTGGGGGCGGGGCTGATGTGGGGGCAAGGGACAGGGTTTACTTCTCAAAATACATCAGAGTCCCTGCCCTGCCGCTGTAAATCTTCACGAGGCCCTCGTAAGGCAGTCTCACGGGGGGCGGGGGTGACCGCGGGGGACGACGAAGTGTCCCGAAATTAGACGCAGCGGTGGCTGCAAACTTCGGGAAGGGACTAAAACCACTGACCCCTACGCTTCAAGGGGGTGAATTCTGTGCTGCAGAACTTAATGTTTCAACTAAAAGTGATCATTAAAAACCGGAAATGAACACAAAGAGAGCGTGGGGGGTGGGTCCCGGCTCCCTCGTCACTGCGGGTGACCCCGGGCGCTCTCATCACCTCCAGGAGCCCGAGAGACGAGTCTCGATTCGGGCCTCGGAGGGCTCCCGGCATGCGGGCGGCTCGAGGGCGGCTGATACTGTTCTGATCAGGGTCGAGGCCGGGCTCGCTGTCGCACGTTGGCTGAGCACCTTCTCCAGGCAGGCGACTCGGGGAAGCGCCTCCAGCAGGCGGGGAGGAGGACAGAGGCTCTAGCTCGCCGCTCCCCACGAGTCTTCACCTGTTTCTGGGCCGCTGGGACACCTACCCGCGGGGGTGTGGCCCCGGTGTCCCCCAGACCCAGCCGGCCCCCCCGAGCGAACCCCGTGCGCTCCTCTTCCGCGCGTGTTGCGGCCGCGGGGCTCCTGCCGCTCACCTCTACCAGCTTCCCCACCGAGACGTTGCTGAACTGCCTCAGGACTTCCTTCGAGGGCAGGAGACAGACGGTCCCGTTGCCGTTATACCCAACTCCGCTGACCTGCAGGGTGAAGCCACAGGGACGATGTCACCGTGTGTGGTAAGAGCCCCCCAACCCCTGTTGTCCATCATCTCTCTCCTGGGGACCAAGGGAGCCACGACAGGCGACAGGTAAACCGAAGGGCGCGGCAGCCAGCCAGATCCAGTTCACAAAACCAGGCGCCGGCCCGCGAGATGCCCGGCCGGCAGCTTTCTCTGCAGGACCCAAGCCGGCTCGCTCACGGGGCTTACGACTGGGCCAGAGCCACAGGGGAGAGACTGGAGAAACCCAGGAGGGACCACCCTGGTTCACTTATCACAGGCGGTTACGGGCAACTGTCTTTGCTTCTACAGGAGCTGATGAGCTTATTACAAGACAACGGCCAAAAATAAAGCTGGCTCCCCTAACTCGGTCATGCTGCTTGCTGCTGTTGGTAGCAAGGACACTGTACAGTAACTCATTTTTGTTTCTTCCTTATTGCTTCCTAGAAGGCTCCGTGTACTTTTAGGTAGGAAGAGCTCTGCCTGGCACCGTGCATGGCGGCCCGGGGCTCACCTCCGCATGGAGCCCATCGGACGTCACCAGCCGGGTGACGGTCATCTCATTGGCGGTCAGAGTCCCCGTCTTATCCGAACAGATGACACTGCAGCAGCCTAGCACGAGACAACCCCAGGTCAAACGCCCTGGCCGGACCCCACCCCCTCCGTCCCATACACACGATCCCAACCAGCAGAGCCCCTCACCCAGGGTCTCCACGATGGGCAACTTCTTCACGATGACGCGCTTCTTGGCCATCCGTAGCACTCCCAGGACCAGCGTAACCGTGACAACAATGGGCAGACCCTCGGGAATGGCAGCCACAGCCAGGCTGGATCAAAAGGCCAGACAGGTCACCTTTAACATAAGTGCTGAAGGATGACAGGGATCCCAGCTGGGGTCGCCAACAGTTTGACCCAGTGAGGCATGTCTCTCGTGTCCCCAATGTCCCCATCTAGTCTCTGTTCCCAACCCATGATGCACCTGTCTTCTCCAGCATCCATGGCTCTTCAGTTCTCCTGTGGCAAAACCCTGCTCCTGGGAACGGGCCTCCCCTATCAGACATCCACACTGTAGCATAAGTTAGCCTCCCAGTTGTTTTGCCCCTTTAAGCACTTGTGCACTGAAATTACTGTCACTCATTAAAGAGAAAGATCTTTGGATCCTTTGAAAGGAATTTCCAGAATTAGGCAGTAAGTGGGAAGAGGAATTTTTTGGTTCAGAGGGTCCTGAGTCCCCTGAATTTCACCTTTCACTGGTCTGGTTGTTTAGACACCTCCTGGTAAGGGAGCCAGACAAGGAAATCAGGGTTGAAGGAGGTGGTGACAAAGCTGTAGCCAAGCTGTCCGGGTGCCTGCTCATCCCGTTACTATCCCTCCAGCTCTTTCTGTGCCGTGGGGCCACACCCTCCCGTCGCCAGCGCTGACCGGATCAGAAGAGAACACGTGACCCCAGCTGGGCCAGTGAGCTTCTCTCTCGGGAGTCTGAATTGGGGTAAAGAGGGTGGATCCCTTCTTGTAGGCAGTGTCAACAGGTGATGGGACATTAAGGAGGGGTTCTTTTTGCCTCAAATCTGGCTCCAGAACATCACGGTAGACTGATCCCCCATTCCACAACCGCAGGCGTGGATGAGGCAAAGGGCTGGTGTGGGGCTCCGGCTGACTTCGGGCCAGCGGGGGAGGCAGAAGAGGTTTGGGGCCTCGATGCAGAGCCGTGGGGGAGCGTCGCCAGCCCCGTCACAGCTCACCCTCTGCACCGGGACACCCAGCAAAGCCCGGCAGGCACTCAGCAAACATTTGCTGAACAAACAGGGAGGAGTGAATTCAGGCACACCCCTGGTTCCACGGGTTCGGTTCCAGCCCCTGCAATAAAGCCACCGTCCCAATAAAGCAAGTAAACGAACCTTTTGGTCCCCAGTGCACATAAACGTTATGTTTACATGGTACGGCCCTCTATCAAGTGTGCAAGACCGCCGTGTCTAAAAACCCAACGTGTGTCATTTAGTTTAGAAATACTTCATTGCTCAAAAATGCTGACGATCACCCGGGCTGTCAGCACACCCTGTCACTGATCACAGATCACCATAAAAAAGTCATAACAATGAGAAACTTTCAGGTATTACGAGAGTTACCAAAATACAACACAGAGATGTGCAATGGCCTCATCCTCTTGGGGAAGATGGCCCAGTGGACGTGCTCCACAGAGGCGTGCTACAGACCTTGACGTGAAAAACGCAAGATCTGCAAAGCACAAAGACACGGCAGAGGCCTGCGGCGAGGGGCTGGAGCCGCGACGGCCCCGTCCGTGCCCGGTGGGCATTCTACGGGCCGGCTCAGCGTCAGAAAGCCTGGCCGCGTCACACGCAGCTGTCCTACTTCATCGAAGCTAAGGCATGGCGGATGGTCAAGGCCGCCATTATCTGTGTACCGCTCAGAAAGTAAAAAATGCTGCCAATTAATTAAGCACATGGTGCCCTCTTACCTCCTCGCTTGTAAGAAGCAGTCTGACCTCAGAGACGTTAAAGCGTGAAAACAGCGCGTCTTAGAATCAAAGAAACACGGTATGTGAACCGTGCATGAGCCGTTCGGTGGCCCTCTTCTCCGGAAACAATAGGCAAGTTATGTGAGCCAAGATTACTGAATTTGGTCAAGGGACTGTGCCCAGTTTCTATGGGGACAGCAAGAAGGCTTCCTAGGTTTTATGGCACAGGCTGACAAGACTAAGCAAACATTTGCAGAGGGCTGGGACGAGGACCTTCCCCCCATAGAGTGTGGGCAGGGCCTTCCTGCATGTACTCGGATGCTTGCATAATAATAAAAAATTAATCCACAAACTAATAAAGATTAGCACAGACCCGGAAAATCGAGTATACTTTGGATCATCTTGGATGTCACCTGAGGCAGAGGGAATTAGGATAAAGTGTTTAAAAGAACAATTCTCGTGTTCCTTCTTTTCGAGAATCTCTCCCTCACTAGCTCTCCTGCTTTTTCTACCTTCTGACCCAGGGACTTTGAGCAGCTGACTCCACTAAGAATCTTCATCTTTTCAAAGTCACAAGGGAAACAGAGGAAATTTCCTCTGAATGCAGCACACCACGGATCTACTGGGAGAAGTGAGAGGGAAGGGACTCGGAGACCAGGGACCAGGAGGGATCAGCAAATGGCACTGGGGAGGGCGGGCAGGGATGGACATGGGGGCCTTTTCTGTTATTTACTTGGAAATACTGAAGAGTTGTCTTGACTCAGAACTTTCCCCGGTTTCTAAGATGGGAATGGAACGTGCCATTATTTGGGGGAGGTTCTTAGGTGTCACGGCTTCCCAGTGCTCTTATTCTGGGAGTCGTCCCCCTCCCCCCAAGGGCTCAGGCTCCTCTGTCCCTCCGCCACCACGCCTGCCTCTGAAGGCTGTCACCTGAGCACTCCTGCCAGGGGCTCAGCCTTCTTCCCTGGCCCTGCCTCTTGCGGGAGCCCCAACTGGGTCACCACTTAGAGCAGTATCAGCAGCCCAGGGCGCTTGTCCGGAATGCAGTGTCATCGCCCACCCCAGACCCGCCAAGGCAGGACACCGGCGACTGCTGCTGAACAAGCTTTCCCCAGGACCCTTCCGTCCTCAGGCTAATGTCCCGGACGGCTCATCTGCAACGACCCAGTCTTCCAGGATGCCTGTCCTGGCCTCGAACCCGACACTCCACCACGCAGCCAGCTGCCCACGCCCCCTGAGCCCTCTAGGGGCTGCAGCCAGCTAGGGCTCACAGCCCTGTCACCTCCTCTGTCTACGTCAAGAATGGGCAATGCATTTCCAAAAGAATAGTAGTGATGGTCCGGCATGCCATGTGGAGGGCTCTGATGGCATTATTTAGAATGAGGAGGAAAGGGGCCCATCGCCGGCTTGCTATGTGTCCCCTAACGAACTCCACTGTGCGGTTGTGTTCATGGAGCCCAGCCAGTGCCTCCTGGTGTCCCCAGACACCCACAGCTCAGTCCCACCGCCCGCCACGGTGGGACACTCCCGGCTGAACCCCCTTCCCGCCTTCTCCAGCAGGCTCCATCTCGTCTCTGCTCCCGCCGCTCGGAGCACCCTCCGTGGCCACCTTCCCGGGACAGGGCTCTTCCCACCTCCCTTTCACTCTCTGCAGTTGCTTCCTTCGTAGCCTTGACTGAGTTGTGATTTGATCAACGTCCACTTGACCCATTCACGCATACTTTCCCCGCCAGCCCGCAAACTCTGACTTGGCTCCCAACCAACCCAGGGCCGGGGTCCCGCTGCCCCATCTGCCCACCTTCCCCGCCGCCCTGGCAAGAGCAGGTCCGCGCAGCGCCCTTACCTGACCCCGATGGTGAACATGCTGAGGAGCGGTTTACCCTGCAGCCAGCCGGTGAACATGATCAAGCCTGGGAAAGAGACAAGAGGTGTGTGTGCACGCACAGGCACATGCACACGCACGCACGCCCTCTGTGTATATCCTCAGACGTGCAACTGTGTTTCAAACGCATCCCCTGAGTTCCAGGAACATATGCACAAGACGAGTAAGAACCTCCAGCATCAGACCCTCTCCCCTGTTTCTCTTTAAGACCGCCCACGCCCGCCAAAGAGAATGTTCCCGCTTTTCCAGGCAAGGACCAAGCCAGTTCAAGAAGGAAACGATCAGCCATCCACAGTTAGTTCCTCTCGGGCTGTTCGCAAATGTTTACAGGCGACTCCCCCACTCTCCCGCGGCGCCCCATGAGCGGGGCCGCCCCCCACGCTGTGCAACGTGGCAGATGACAGCTGCTCCCGGGATGGGCTGACGGGCCCGGGGCTTACAGGACCGTGTCCTGCCGTGTTCACCACTAAACAAATTCCCTTTTCCCTTTCCTCCCTCATCATTTACCCAGTGTTTCCTAACAGCAGGCACAGTGCCAGGCCCAGGACACGCAGACCCTGCCAGAGAGGGACCTTTGGGTCGGAGAAGGGCGGGGAGTCATGCTGGGACCCAGGAAAATACGCAGGACGTTCCAGCAATGGGGAAAGTTTCCGCATCTGTCAGGTGGGGATAGGGCCCATCCTATGGAGGAGCTGTTTCAGGATTTAAGAGGCAACCATCCACTCGAAGGCTCAGCACAGCTGCCAGCCCACAGCTAGCGGCTGTCCCCTTGTGGTCCCAGGAGCTGGGAAGGTGGGCGGGGTCACCTGTTGAGCCTCAGAGGACTTGCCCGAGGGAAGGGGGAGCCAGGACAGCCTGTGCGCTGGGCGGCAATGGTGTGTGCACGTGTGTGGGGGTGTGCGTGTTGGGGGACAAGGTCTGACTTGTTAGCGACTTTTCATATGCGGCAGGCAAATGAAATGTCGGCTGGAACCCCAGTGAATCCAGACGTAGAGACTGGAGGGCAACTCTATCGGAAACGGGTGGGTGCCGGCCCTGCAGCCCCCGACGCTGGGCCCCGCCCCTGCCCACAGGGCCCCTAAGGGCTGGCACAGCTTCGCTTCCCAAGCTCACACCCCGTGACTTTAGTCCACGGGCAGCTGGAAAGTGGCCCCGTGGAGGGTATTTACAGCATGGAGCCTGGCAAACGTTCCTTTCCCGGGAAAGCTGGTTCTTAAGCATGGACCAGCTCACCACATCTTCCCTGTATCTCCCCGTGGGCCCTGCAGGGATCGACGGAACCTTGTTTCAAAACACCCATCCCGCTGGAACAGCTCTTAAAATATCTATTAAGGGCATCTGGGGGCCTCAGTCAGTGAAGCATCTGCCTTTGGCTCAGGTCATGATCCCGGGGTCCTGGGATCGAGCCTGCATCTGGCTCCCTGCTCAGTGGGGAGCCTGCTTCTCCCTCTCCCTCTGCCCCTCCCTCTGCTCATGTGTGCTCTCTCTCAAAGAAATAAAATCTTTACGAAAGAAAGAAAGAGAATACTCTTGGCTTGTGGGCCATGCAAAATCAGGTGGCAAACTCAATTTGGCCCAGGAGTCATGGTTTCCAATCCTCATACTAGAGAGTAAAAGAGGCCTCCGGGCGGTGGTCCTCCAGGCAGCCAGGACCGCGTGGACCTTCTACTCTCCCAAAGACGCCTGGCCAAAATGCAGCCCCAAGGACGGCCAGTGAAAGGCAATGCACAGGCCTCTCTCCCCACCTGTGTCCACGACAGCCATCATGAATCTGTCAGTCCTCCTTGCCACCAAGGAGGAGCATGGCCTCAAAAGCCGTCACAGCTCAGACCCCACTAGTAGAGATCGGGCTTGGCAGGTGAAGATAAAACCCATCTTCCATTATGGCTCCAGGACAAAATAGGGTGGGAAGGAGGGAAGAAGGCAGAGAACTACTTCAAAACAGTAAAGCTAGTGACTTAGCCAATTCGGAGCACTTAAATCCAAATCTGAAATCTGGAGAGGCGACGAGAGGCTGGAATTTTGTGCAGGGGTGCCCGAGGAAGAAAGGGCGAGCAGGTCTGTCCCCAGCACGACGGAATTGAAAGCCCTGACCCTAGACCACATCCTCTCAACCTCTCTGCTGCTTTTCCTACCTCCGAGAAGTTGCAAAGGGGTGCAGGTCCCCTCCATACCTTTGATCACACCCTATGTTCTGCCTGGAATGCTTAGTCCCTCTTGTTTCACTTGGCAAACTCCTACATATCCTGCAAGACCCCGTGTAATGCCACATTCCCCTCGGAAACTTCCCAGCTCCCCTACTCAAGATCAACTGCTACCCTCGCATGTCATGTTTGTTCACGTGTCTGCCTTACTGACCTGGGGTCCTTCAGAGGGCGGAAGCTGTGTCTGATCCAACTTGGTAGCCCCCGACCATATCCCAGTGACCAGCGAGTCATACGACAGTCAATGAATTCATGCATCTGGGCGGCCCAAGGCACAACGGAAGTGCTTCTTGGAGGGACGGCTATCTCTCCCATGAGCTTTCTCTGGCTCCACAGTTTTAGGGAGACTCACTGGTCCCACCTCTCATCACTGCCTGTGCTATGGGCCACGGTTTGTGGGTTCCTTTATGAACCCATCCACTCAACAAGTGTTGATTGAGAGTGAGCCCTGGGCCAGGACCCGGTGGATCCTTAAAGCTGGGAATGAAGACCACAGAATCAAAGCCAGAGCTGGAGATAGGAGGAAGGAGCCAGTGACGGGGCTGGGGCAGCCCCACGGGGATATTCAGGCTTGAGACCCACAGTTAGGTCTGCAGCATCATGTTGGTGTTGCCTGCTGTGTTGCTAAAGGCCAAGGGGCACAAGCCCAGGCACAGACTGCCCGGTAGCCTAGGAATACCGCTGGGTGCACTGCTGAACCACACCTCCCAGCTTCCTCTGCGGTTACGTAGGCCACGTGACCCCATTCCGGCCAATCAAGAATGGGCAGCGGGCCAAGGTGTTGGCCTCATGCCTTAAACGTTTCCATACCAGCTCTGCTCCGGCTTTGCCCACCTGCTGGACGAACAAGTAGGGAGAGCGGCCTGCCTCTGAGGACCAGGAGGGAGGGAGAGCCATCCTGTGGGGGGGGCCCGGGACCCTGAGTTGGTGTTTGGAGGGGACCTACCCAGAAAGCCACTCCATCAAGAACATGCCCGCGGACTGTGGTGTGAGCAACAAATACACCTCGACCGGGGAAGCCATTAGAGTGTCGGGCTGCGTGGCATGGTTAGCCAGGGCTAGGACAGAAACCTCTTGGCACTATCGGAGTCTCTGGTCCCATCCCTGGTCCTCACCCACGTCAGCACAGCGTGTCTGAGAAACAGCCATGCCCGCTCAGGACGGCTCCCCTCCGTCCCCCGGACCCAGTGCAGATGCCTCACTCACCGATGATGGCAAACGAGAAAAGTGTCAGCTGCTTCCCCAGCTTGTCCATGCTTCTTTGTAGTGGGGTTTTAGGCGTCTGAAAGGATGAGAACCATGGGTTTGTGAGACGAGATCCCAGGAGCGCCCCTCGGCTTCTGCCTGGCGTTCTTATATCTTTTTTTTTTTTTAAGATTTTATTTTTATTCATTTGACAGAGATCACAAGCAGGCAGAGAGGCAGGCAGAGAGAGAGGAAGGGAAGCAGGCTTCCCGCCCAGCTGAGAGCCCAATGTGGGGCTCGATCCCAGGACCACGACCCGAGCTGAAGACAGAGGCTTTAACCCACTGAGCCACCCAGGCGCCCCACGTTCTTGTATCTTGAGTGGAGTGACGAGTCCCGAGGGGGGCACGCATATAAAAACTCGCTGATCTCTACACTTGAGGGCTGTGCATGTTACTGTCTGTAGGTTTAATCTTGACAGCAAGATCCTAATAAATGCTGTGCAATAAAAATAAATTTTGAAAGGCGTGAAAAGTGTGAACTCACGTTAACCACATCATTCTCGTTCCTAAGGAGGGGGCAGGGCTGGTGTCAGTAGCCAAGAGGAATCGCAAACCCCAGCCCACCAGAAAACCAAAGCCCCCACCGGCCCTTACCTCTTCAGCCTGCATCATCTTGAACACTTCTCCGAACTGGGACCTTTCCCCTGTCCCAATCACGACGCCCTGCATTCAGGAGAGAGGTGCGTGAGGTCTGAAGCCGGAAGACCACTGGTGAGGGCGGTTAAGGTTCCTGGGGCTTACCTGCCCCTTCCCGTACTGCACCAGGGTCCCCATGAAGACGATGTTGCTCAGAGTGGTGAGGTCCCCTCCGCCCGTCAGCGGGCTGTCCGTCTTACTGCACGGCTCGGCTTCTCCCGTGAAGCTGGACTCGTCTACCAGGAGGTCTGTGACCTGGAAGGGGAAAAGATGATAGACTCTGTCCCTTGACCCCGAGAACGGGTTTTAAAAGCACAGAACGGACCACCCTTACCTTGTAAAACTTCTCAGATGGGAAAAATCTCCTGTGTGTAACAGATCGTGCCCCTGACTGCCCGGAATGAGGTCCAAACACTGGGTACCTACAGAGCGGGCAGGCATCTCTAAGCAGAAAACGTCCCTCCGCTAGGACCCGGAGTTGGGTTGTAAAGGACCTTTTGCCTGGGTTGCCTGTACTGACCTGGCAGGATATTCAAATGAAGTCTCTCCTGAACAAAGCCGATTCCTGGGGACCATCCCGGATACTGAGGGTCATTTCTAAAACCTCGAACGAGAAGCCCTGAGTTTGATACAGAATTCAGGAACTTCAGGCATTTGTCTTAGGTGCATTGAAGAAAGCTTGCAGCTCTGTTTAAATGTGAACATGATCTTCAGGTTCTGAGAAATCACGGTCATCTTGCCCACTGATCAGAATGACTGATCTGGCACTGACTGTGTCTAACAGAGGGATGGTCCTGGAGATGCCTCTGGAGACGGCTGGAGCTGCTGGTCCCCAGCTGCTCCAGGCACAGATGCTCTTGCCTTTCCCAAACCAGTGTCTTCCAGAGACGCTGGCTCTGATGTCTGGTTTGGAAAGTGAACCAGACTGTCCTCGTCCACCTTGGCCATGAAGTCATGGCTGTTTTCATGAGGATTTTCTGCCACTAAGAAATACAAATCTCATTTTGGAATGTAATAAAGTTTTGTTTTTGTCTTTTAACTGTTGCCACAACTAAAAAAAAAAACAAAAAACAACAACCCCAAAACAAAACCTTGACCGGAAAAGCACAGGACGGTACCCGGCCCCGTCATGCCATTTTGCAATGGGCAGCAAACAAAGCACACGTCGAAATCAGGGAACCAGGATCAGAACATGGCCTCAGAGGCCTCGAGGAACTGAACAAGCTTTGAATTGTGTGGCCCTTCTTGAAAAACACGTCTCATACCTTCGGTAACATTAGTTAAGGTTTTCATGTAATGTGCAATGTTAGAAAAAAATCTTAGGCAACAGTTAATTTGGAATATAACTTTCAAAGCACCTGTGCCTTTCTCCGGACACTCCACGTCCTGCCCACCCCAGAGACCCCCACATAAGCCATGTGCTTTGAGCCAGGTTATTCGATGACAGCCTAAGAATACGTTAACACCAGACACCACTGGGTTGGGCACGCGCGCGCACACACACACACACACTCCAGCAGAGGAGGAGGGAGGTACTCACAATTCCACAACTCCTCTGATGTGCTAGGCCCTGTGCCAAGCACTTCACAAGGCCTATCTCTTAGTCTCCACACCCTCCACGAAAGACGCTGTTGGTTTCTCCATTCTACATACGGGGAAACTGAGGCATGGAGTAATTAAGTAACTCGCTCAAGTACCTTGTCCGAGGTTCTACAGCTACCTCATGGCAGAGCAGAAGCATGAGCCAAGGCTCTGGTCGCAGAAACTTCGCTCTTAACCATCTTGCCAAACTGACACGGACCCAGGAGGTATCACTCAAGAGGTGAGTCCCCTGTAGCCAGAACTGTGCCAGGTACAAAGGAGGACATATAAGGGGTCCAGGGTAAGCTCTTCCCCTAAGGACCTCGTTATTTCGGCATAGAAGACCAACTCAGAGAAGCCGTCTTCCTACAAACTCACGAGAGAGCAGTGAGATCAGCACTATTCAAACGGGGGCTGCTGAGTTCTCTACGCTTGCCACTTTAAAAATTTCATAATTACCTTTTACAAATACACACACTGCCATGGGATCCCAGCCCCAAGGATGACAAGGGCTACCCATTGCTGTATAATGCATGTGCCCCCTCTCCTAACAGAACCCCCAGTGGGAATGGTATCAGGAGTTGGGGATGGCCATGTGCCCCCCCCAACACCAACGTCACTTCCCAGCCTTCTTTGCAACTCAGTGTCTCTGCCTTCTGGACAATAGGACATAAGAAGTCACCGAGAGTCCTGGGTAGGATCTGTGAAGGTGGCTGAGCTGACAGGCCCTCTTCCCCCTTCTAGCTTCCTCCTCCTCCCTAGATGGGCTTTCATTATAGTGGCTCCAGAAGCCATGTTACAAGTATGGGGGTGCAGAGTGAGTGGGCTGGGAGAAGCCCCGCCCTTTGTGCCACGGTGGAGCCGCCATATTGGCTTTGGACACTCCACTTCTGGTCTCTCATTATGAGAGAGAGGCGTGAATCCCCGGCCCATTGAAACCTATTTATTTCTCTTACTCTGTTAACCACAAACACAACTACCAATTGATCTAGAGTTGGTGTTTTTTATCTCCAGGACATCAAGGGCAAGTCAGAGGACACAACGAAGAAAGAAATGGGAAGACACAGTCACCCAGCACCACCGGCTACCGACACCACAGATAGCAGGCGGCAGAAATCGGCACCACAACCCTGGTGAGCAGGGACTGAGTTTCCGGAAAACACTGTCTAATGGGACATGAGGATAATTTGAATAAATTGCATGTACTTGGGAAATCTGGCTTAGGTTTACAGTTGCATAAAGTTTGAAGCACACAGAATTTGTACCTAACTTTGTTTGTTTGTTCACCTTTAATAATCCTGTAGTAAAAACAGTAATAATGAAAACACTGGGAAGGAAACCCCTCCACTGACCAAATCCAGGAGCTGTAATTATTACAATCCGATGTTCCCGCCAGATCTGACCTGCAGCAGAAGGTTTGGGAGTGCGGAACAGGAAGGTGGAGCACTTGGGTTGGGGAGATGAATGGAGGAGGAGAGTTCCTGGGGAATCGGGGACTTGAAACAGGTCTTGAAGGATGAGCAGATATTTGCTGAGTGAATCAGGCAGGGGAGGAAAAGAAGGCAAGGTGGGGGACTGATGGGGCCTGAACTTGGTAATAACCTGCTTGGTCAATGCAACTGAGAGGAGGGGGAGGCGAAGAAAAGACCTCTCTTCTCCCAGGACCCCTCCAGATTAATAGGACAGCAGCCCAGTGTGCTGAGCATGGGCACCAATGCACCCTCTTTGGAGCACGGATTCTTGGGGTAGGGAGGGGGCGTGTGGTGGGTGCTGTCCCCGGTGCTGAAGCTGTGGCGGGATGGAGAGCTGTTCCTGCCCCTGAGCAGCACTGGATGGAGGGGTGACAGGCAGGAAGACAGGGGGTTTGGTCCACATGGAACAGAACAATTGCGGAAGGTGTGGTTGAACTCAGCTACATCGGAGACTGGTTAAGAATTTGGATAGTACCTTATAAATAATGAGGATCCAGAAAAAGTCTTGGTCAGAGAAGAGAGGTGAGGGAGATCATAAAATCAAGTTAGATGTTGGAAGAGGTAGCCAGCTGCACCGGGACGGGAAGCCTACAGTCCAAGAAACACAGCCCAAGCGAGCCAGAGGAAGGCTCTGGATGAGGGCGGCGGTGGGCGTGGGCAGAGGAGCCAGCCAGGAGGAGCAAGAGGACCGGCAGTAAGCAGAAGTAAGTAGGCACGTGGAAATGGGCGGAGGTCACAAAGACTCGGAGCTTATTCTGGTCTACAGAATGTCTTTCCATTAAGCATATCTAATCCTGAATATATTTCATTAAAGTCAATTTGGGATTGGCAGGAATCTTATAGCTCAAGGCTTAGTCAACACCCCAACCTTCCGAACCAAGACATGAGCTTTAACCCTTCCTCGGGTTGATTTGTTCTGTTTTTAAATTCCAACACCTTGATTTTTTGCCACCCAGTGACACTGATCTTCATCCTGACCCCCAGAACTATAAAAGGATCCATCGGCGTTGCCTTACGCCACTCTGTATGTGGTCACTAGTCCCAGCAGCCTTAGCGAAGGGACACAGGGAGGAACCCCAGAGGGAGAGCCAGAGAGCCGAAGGAAGTCAGAAGAGCTGATCGCAGCAAGAGAGCACCCACTGGGGGCCGTGACGGATGTGGGCTCTGCAGCCCAAGGACCAGAGATCAAATCCTCCTCCCCCGCTTGCGGCCTCATGACCTCAGGTGGGCTGCTCCGTCTCTCCAGGGTTCTGTGTCCTTGTGCTCAAGCCAGAAAAATGAGTGGTGTTCCCTTAAGGTCGTGGGAGATGGAAGGAGGCAGTTTCTACCCAGCAGTTAGCACAGAGCTGACTTTGTATGTTTCTATATATGCATTAGGTCTCTCCAGAAGACACAGAGAGAAGCAGGGAGTAAGGGGGAGTGCCTGGACCCAGGAGAAACAAAGCTGGTTGTGTGTGTGTAGCTTCTGGTGACCTCCCAGGCACCAGGTCAGCCGAGGGGGCGGCCAAAGCACAGAACCAACACGATACCAGTGGGCGCCCAGAGGAGGCTGGGCCTGAACACAGTTGAGGGCTCTGGTCACTTCCTGCTCCTGTACAGGCAAGACCCCTCCTATCCCCCACAGCAGCCAGCCTCCCACCTTGGAGACAAAGCATTACCTGGAGCCGGGACAGATCCCATTCAATACCCTTTTCATGCCAGAAGTGGGAGAGGAAGGAGGAGGAGCAATGTCCCTGCTCTACTGGCTGGACCGGGTCAGCCTGCCCCCTAGGCCTTGACCTTCGTTAACTGCAGGGAGAGATAATGTTTGCTGACCCCCACGCACAATGCAAAAAGCGCTAGTATTTGGGTGACTTATTTTACGAACGTTCTGGAACCTGCTGTTTCCTGGACTTAAATAGCTTTACATAAAGCTCTCCTAGATCTCAGAATGAAACAGCTGACTCAAATATCCCTGTGAATAAAGAAAGCTATTGATTGCTCAGGGCAGTTGCAAAATACCAAAAGGGAACTCTGTAGTGTTTGTGCCTGGCAGTGAGGACGGAAAGCATTCTGTGCTTTGGACAGCAGCCACAAAAGAATTTTTTTTCTTTCTTTCTTTTCTTTTAAGATTTTATTTATGTATTTGAGAGAGAGAGAGATATCATAAGTAGGCAGAGAGGCAGGCAGACGGCGGGGGGAGCGGGTAGGGGAGCAGGCTCCTCGCTGAGCAGAGAGCCCGATGTGGGGCTCGATCCCAGGACCCTGAGATCATGACCTGAGCTGAAGGCAAGGCTTAACCCACTGAGCCACCCAGGCGCCCTGGCACAAAAGAATTTAACATAAGCAGAGCAGGAAGAAAACTCATTGAAAGAGAAAGTTGCTTGGGGTTAAAGCTGTTTCGGGGACTGTTGAAGAGCTGGGGAAGGGGTACAGAGGAGCCACCGCTGAGGCGCAATGACCACTTACGTCACACCGGGCATGGGGCCAAACACGTTACGGGTTCTTACCTCCTCAAGGTGGAATGAACGCTAGCCCCTTTCACAGATGAGGAAACCAAGGCCCAGAGCGCCCAATGCTTCCCCAAAGTCATATGCTGGACGGTGCAGTGCAGGGATGTGAAACCCAGGGTGCCCTGATTTCCAGCACACGCCCGTCACTCCCCTGCATCAGACACTGCTCCGGGCCCTCCCCATCTACGACATCCTGTAACAGTCACCCTGTGGGCTCGTCACCCCGCGTCTTACAGGCAGGGACACTGGGGCACAGACAGGTTAAGTAACTTGCTCCAAGTCACCCAGCATATGAAGGGCAGGGCCTCGGTTCAAACGCAGGCCGATGCCCCGCCCCAGGGCACCAGCGACCTCGAGGCACGGACTCTGGGTAGCACCTGAGTCAGACACATGTCCTCCGTTCCGGCCACTCGACCCCCCGAACGCAGCCCGTACCTGGGGAATCCTCGTCGCTGGAGGCAGAGCCCACCGCTCTGTGAACGGATGATGTCAGACGTCCTCATGGGTGGGGCCTGGCTCCTCTAAGGGGACCCACACGCCCTGGATGTGGAGTCAGATGCTCGTGCAGGGGTGTGTGTGGGGGGGGAGCGGACAATGAGGAATCCTTTCTGCTTCGGGCAGGGGCAGCGGCCTGAGCCTAAGAGCAAGTGCCCCAGCCTGCTCAGGGGAATCGGAGAGTCAGGGGCAGAGGGCTTTCAAAGGGAGTCTCTTTGCTCTTCCCCGCCCGCCCCTCCACGCCATCTTCATAACATGCCAGTGATCCTACACTTCCTGAAAACAGCCTCCAGAGAGAACGACATCGGGTGCCTAATCCTTTATCACTGAGAGCTTTAAGCAACTCTTCAGTATTCTTGGAAGGATTCCTAAAATAGATTACCCCATCCACAGATCCCTCTGACCTGGACTTAACCTCTCCTCGGGAATCCAGGATTATCTCCGGGACTGTGAGCTGGTGACACCAGGACACCCACGAAGGTCAGGGAAACAGCTTGCCACCCCCCTGCCCGATGTCCCCAAACCACAACTGTAAAAGCTTGAGCTACGAGTTATGTCCTCGCCGATACGCTTCCCTCCTCGTCATTCAGCAATCTGACATCAAAGTAGCTATTTCTAGAAACAGCTCTTGCCCCATTCCTCAGCCCCAGCCTGGTTTAATTTGTTACCACAGCCTGCTGTAAGCCACAGATTCACGTCACCAAACTCTGTTAGGTTTTTACTGGAAATGGGAATAAATAATTTATGAATGCAATTTGAGGGGCTTTGTGTTTACAATGAGCTGGCTTGCCGACTTCATGCCTTCATGTGTGTGAGCACGTGTGTGTGTGTGTGTGTGTGTGTGTGAGCACAGACCAGGGTTCAGGACCCCTCACCTCAGTGAGACGGATGTCTGCAGGGATCCGGTCTCCCATCGAGAGAGACACAATGTCTCCGGGAACCAGGTCTCGTGCAAGCAGATGCTGGAGCTTTCCTTCTCGTATGCTGTATTTGAAATGGGAAAAAGCAAAAAAGCACGCTGATGACATCCCTTTTGTGCACACTTTTAAGAAACTTGAGCAAAGAATGGAGAATCACACTTTCTTTTTCAGTGATGGACAACCCTTGTACCTTTATGTTTTTATTACATTTTAAATTCACATACTCTGAAAGACCTTTGGAAAAGCATGTCGTTTCTGGGAGACCCTGGGCCTCATCTGAAAAGTGGGGCTCCTATTCCTGTTTACCCTGCCTGGAAACAAGGCAGAACCACATGCCCTCTAGAAGCTTCTGGAGGTGTAGGTCAGTGGCTCTAAAGCTTCCTTAATGGAGCCCGTAGCCGGCAGTGCCCTGTCCTCGGAGAAGACAGCACTCTGGCCACGGAGAACCATCTTCCGTTCTGACAAGCACGGAAGAGCAGAGCCAGGGGTGGAGTGGGGAGCACCAAGTACCCGAGAGGCCTGGAACCTCCTTTCCCACCGGGCTATGACCCCTACTCCTGGCATGTGCTTCTGTGCACAGGTTCCAATGACAGTCCCCCCTCCTGGGACACTCCTGGCCTCCTGCCCACCCCTGGCCCTCTTCGATTTGTCCCCCACCCAGTGGCCAGAGAGCTCTAAAAATGCAAAAAATCAGGTCACAACTCCCTCCTGCTCCTGCTTTCCATGACCTTGGACTCAAACTCGAAAGCCCTGCTAAGGCCTTTGACCGGGACCTCCCCACCCCATTCCTGCTGCTCCCCGTCTCGGGTCCCCCAGCCTTCAAACACAACCAGCTGTCTCGTCTCAAGGTCGCTGCCAACTTTGGCCAGCGAAGAGGACATTTCCCTCTCCTTTGTTAACAGAATTCACTCGTGCAGACCTTTCCCCCAGAGCCATCTGTTCTAGGGAGGAGGTCCTGAGTGACTGAGACCATCGGGGCGATCCCATCCCCTCCTATGACTGGTGTGGGCCCGGGCATGTTCCATAGCACTGGTTTTTGGGACATGAGTGGACATTTGTTGGGGGCTCGAGCGCGAGTGTGTACACACACACACACACACACACACACACACACGACCTCTTCTTTTGGATCTTTTCATGTCTGCCTCTGATGCCCGGAGCTGCAGCAGGGGTCCAGGGAGCACAAAGGGAGGCGGCCAGAGTCCAGAGCCAACGGGCCATGGATGGCAGTGACAAAATCAAAGGACCCGGTCCTCGGTGCCTTCGCAAACTAACCAGCCACGCTGGCCCCCTGACCTGAGATCCCTTGCTGGGAGATGACCCAGTTTCTCTGGTTTGAGTGGCTGAGCTGTCCCCGTGGCTGCAGCACCCACCAGAGATTCACCCGCTGGTCCCTCAGGTCTCGACTGAAATGTCAGCTCCTTCCCAAATCTCAGATCAGCGCAGCCCGACCAGCAGCTCTCGGGGGCCGTTTCCCCTCTGGGAGGTTCTCCTGTGACTCTGGGTTTAGGGGGCCATTTTGCCTTTAATGCCCCTGCCACAGTCCAAGGTCATCCTGCTCCTTTCACTTTATTCTTGGCCTCCCTGGGAGGAGCGTGAGTGCTCCGAAGGCCAAGCCCTCGCCCTCTTGTTCGGCCGCGTAACCCTGACACTGTTTCTTCGGGCATACAGTAGGTGCTCACTAAGATGCGCTGAGATCACAGACGATGATGGAGGGGACCCAGGAGGGGCCCGCATGGCAGGCATTCCTTCCGGCTCGTCCAAGAGGCCTCAGACACGGAAGCGGCCACGGCTCACTTCAGAGCCTCGCCGCCTGCCGGCTGCCACTGTCCTAAACCTAAAGTCGTCCTTGAGAAGTGACTCCTGGGGCCATCAATAATGCATACGACTCCCTTGAAAGGCCAAGACTTGATATTTAGATTTAAGATCGGATCATCAAGTCACAGAAATCATTTACGTTTCCGTTTGTCAGTACGCTGGCATCACACATCCCACATCTGGATTTCTGACAGCCTTGCTCGTCTACTTACTGAGCCCGGACATGTTCACCGTCCCTGCTGAACCTTCCAGAATGGACTCGGCTTGTCTCACGGTTCCACATCACCCTCTTTTTGTCTGTTATTCATTATCCTCTGCCTTGTGTTACACACACACACACACACGCCCCTTGCTTGCAGGCTCCTTGCGAGGTGGGGCTCATCCCATTAGATCTTTCTATCCCCCTCCTTGGGGCACAGTTGTGCCATTTACATCCAAATATATGTTCTTCCCTGAGCATCGCCTTTCACGAAACAGTTACCATCGGCTTAAACTCTTCTGAAGCCCCTGGGGTCATGAGATACGTTCAGTTACTGTCTTTGGAGCAACACGTGGCTAAGTGGGAAAGACCCGTGGCCCTCAACCTCAGAAGAGCCGGGCAGGGGCGGGGAGGCAGACGTGGACCTTTTCTGAAATCCGTCCATTCCTCTAAGGAGAACCCGCATGTGGGTTACCGGCATACCGGGAATTACACGGAGGAGAAGTCAGGCCCCAGACCCTTTCCCCTCGGTGTGGGCGGCTTCCCTTCGGCCCTGGCCGTGCACGAGGGCAGCAAGAGCCCCCTGTGGGCTACTGATGCTGAGTGAGAAGAACTCACTTCCCCCATCGCCCCAGCCACACCCAAGTCCTCAGGGGTCCTCTGTGAGTACTGGAGCCGGGCTGGACACCGGGGATTACAGAACATCCCAGAAAGTTCGAGCACACAGCACTGGTTGGGTCCTCCCTTTCTCCTTTTTAAGCAGCTGTGGCGAGGGCTGTGTGATAACAGGAGGCACCGTGGAAACGTCCAGGCAGGAAAGGGCCCGGCGGGGCTGCGGGGGAAGTCACCCTTGCACCACCTTGCCCCACAGCCCAGTGGCCCTGCGTCGCCAGCTTCTCTCATCCCCTCTCGGAGAATCTTATGCAACTTCTGAATGCAGGAAAACTGGGCATGGCTTTGCACACCATACCATGGGTTTCGTGGGCCGCCCTCTTCCCAAAGCCATTCCCACCATCTGTGGCCCCGGCCCAGGCACCCTGATGAGGCCATCAGGCCATCAGAGACTCGAGGCCCAGAGAGGTAGAATGACAGGCCCAAGGACACGCAGGAATCTCCCGGCAGGGCAGACGCCAGGTCCCCCAACCCCTGGGAAGGCACGGTCCTCTTCCATCATGCCACCAGGGACACAAACTTGGCCAAAGTTTTGCCCAGTTCACCAGGGCACCGGCTCCAATGAACCAGAAAGTTCCAGAGAATCTCTGACTTACCAGTTACACTCGGGAGGAACGAGCTTGGTCAGCTCTTCCAGGGACTTCTCCGACCTGTATTCCTGGCAGGCAGCACAGCAAACACGATAATCAAGGGTGGGAAGTCCACACCGTCACACCCGGATTACCCTGACCCAGACCTCGGGAACTGATTACACACCTGGATGAAGGCGACAGTGACCACGATCAGCACGGCCTAGGGAGCAAACAGGGCGGGTGGCGTCAGCCCCCAGTTGTCGGCTGAGTGAATGAGCCCAAGGATGGTGAGGCGCAGCACCCCACCTTTCTTCTCGTAAACCAAGCCCACAGAAACTTACAAAACAGATGAGCCCCCCACCCAAAGGAAAAAAAAACAACAGAAAAATCATCCCAAATTCTGGCATTCGAAGGTTCACATTTTAGGGTGCCCGTCTAGATTTTTCCGCATTGACATACAACACAGGATCCTATGGTACAGATGCAGCTGCAGCCTTTTCAACAGAGGAGCAAACACCATTGCTTGGAAGGAGCCTGACTGCGTATTTTAAAAGAGCCCACGACAGACAGAGGGAAGCAAGAATGAAAGTCACCAAAAGGTATTCAGGAAGAGCCAGACAGAAAAGGTCATATAATGTGAGATCCCATTATATAAAATAGCCATGGAGGACAGAGAGACGGAGAGCAGACCCAGGGACGCCAGGGACCGGGAGGGGCGGGGACGGGGGAAGGGCCTGGGGACCAGCTTCCTTTTCCAACCATGGAGTATTTTAGCTCCAGCTGGAAGGGAATGTGCTAAACGCCACTGGATCGTATATTTCAAAATGGTTAATTTTTTAATCATGTGACTTTCACTTCAATTAAGAAAACCTTCTTTTTGAAAAGGTGCTCAGCCGCTGTGTCTGGGAACAGCTTACAAAGGACCGCTCTGGGTAGCGCATGCACAGCGGGGTCACGGAAGAGGGATTCACTGCAACATTGTTCCCAACAGCAAGGAGCCAGGAGCCCCCCGTGTACCCACTGACACAGTGATGGCAAAATGACCCAGGACATCTCCACAGGGGGGACGGAGAAGGACGAGGATTTCCTTTCCTTTCTTTCTGCTGTATTTCCTGTTTTTTTTCTCTATAGCCACACTCTTTTCTTCTTGCCTAATAAAATGGGCAACGACTCTGTAAGCCTGTTCGTTGGCAGTGGGGTCTGGGAGCCGGCGCTGCCCCCCACCCTCCGCACTCACCAAGGCGATACTGACGGCATCCTCGTACTCCTTCGTGAGGACGCTCACCAGGGCGGAGGCCAGGAGCAGCAGGATCAAGGGGTTCTTAAACTGCAGAGAGAACACAGGGCGGCGGTGGTGGGTTCCTTGCTTTTGGCTCAGGGCTGGGCTTCCAAGCCAGCATGACAGTGAGGTTGTCCTCCACCCGAGATCCCACCCGTGCAGTTTCACGGACTCTGGCTTCCTGGGGGACAGCCTACACTGTGCCTGTCTGAACAGCAGCCCTGGCCCTGCCTTGGAGTTCTTGGTCTCACCCTACCAGGTCTCCATAACACACCAGGTTAAGACCCAGCCCCTCTGATGGCCTGCCAGCTCTGGTCCAGCACGGCCAAGGGTCCCCTTTGCTACACCAGCTCCCCAGTGCCATGTGTCCCAATCACACCAGTGAGCTCCTGGGACTGCCCCTGGGGGCTCTAGTGAGGTCCCTTCTGAGAGCAGGTGCCACAGAAACTTCCCAAAAGGATTTTTACTTTATTGCTTTATGTATCTACTCCCTCAGGTCACAGATCTATTACACAGTAGCTCATGTTACAGACAACTGGAAGGAAACATAATGACAAATACACAAAAAAGAGGAGAGTGGACCAAAGATCAGGATCAAAGTAAAAGTTAAAATATCAGTGTGCAAGTCCTATTTTCATGGTTTCAAATGGGCTGTACATTTGGCCTTGAGCTTCCCAGCAGCCAAGGTAAAAAGAGGAATGTGATCAGATGTGTGATCTGCTGCTCATGAGAAAAAGCATGACGTGACACTGGTCATGTCAGTGTGGTTCAAGGAGGGGCTGAATGCCCCTTACTCCCCACCCTACACTTGCTGTGCTTTATCTCCTCTGAATGAGGGATAGGACATTGTGTGGTCAGCTCATCAGCAGCCCTGACTTAGCCGCCCCATCTATTCTTAATCCTCAAGACTGAGCAACTTGAAAACATTCCACCGTCTGAGCTATGATTTTTCTGATTGTATCAAGAACTTGAAACGTGCATTAAAGTTTCAGAGATGGACCTTATTCAATTAGCTACAGGCTTCTCCCTAAGGGTAAAGGCCTCCACGTATAATTTTGTGGACTCTGAAAAGCATTCCATGGGCATGAAGTCCCAGATGAGAAAAAGGCCTTAGACTCAAGCAGTGTCAGGAACACATTACCCAAAAGCAAAGGGCAGGAACTTGTTCTGACTCTGCTTCAAACAAGTCAACTATAAAAACGAGTCTTTAAGGCATGTGGGGGAAAACAGACTGTGGACCCAGCACTTGAAGTGGCCCAGGCCAGAGAAGGGATAATGGTACTAGCTGGACAAGAGTATTATTGTTACGGTTTAAGGGGGGGGGCAAGAAAAAGGAAAATGTTCTCTAATAGAGATGCATAGCGAAGTACACACAGTAAAAGGATTTAGCATCTAGAATTTGTTTTAATATGCTGCAGAAAAAAAGGGAGGGACAAAAGTGGGAAACGGACGGAATTTTTTTTTTTTATTTATTTGACAGACAGAGATCACAAGCAGGCAGAGAGGCAGGCAGAGAGAGAGGAGGAAGAAGCGGACTCCCTGCTGAGCAGAGAGCCTGACACAGGGCTCGATCCCAGGACCCCGGGATCACGACCCGAGCCGAAGGCAGAGGCTTTAACCCCCTGAGCCACCCAGGTGCCCCAGGACGGATAATTGTTGAGGGGGATAATGGGTGTGTGAGGGTCATTATATTATTCTCTCTAGTTATGCATAGTTTTGAGATTTTCCCTAATGAAACATTTTCAAAAAAGGTTTGGCCAGTGGAGCCCCAGTTTCGGTTCTGACGGCAGCTGACAGTGCAGGACATGGGTGGGTCTGGGGCAGCTGCAGGGGGAGGGGCTGCACTTGGCGCTGCCTGGCAGAGCTCACGGCCAAAGCCACACACACTCACGGGGGGAGGCGGACACATCCTTTCCTCAGAAGTCCAGGGAGGATGAAGTCTAAGAGCAGAGGGATATGCGAGCTCAGGAGGGGGCATCCCGTCCGGGGCATGTGGGGGAAAACAGAGGAGAGGGGATCCCGTCCGGGGCAGCTGTGATAAATGACCACAGCCTGGGGGCTTAAAACAACATAGGCTGATTCTCTCGGTTCCTGAGGCCAGAACTCCAAATGAAGGTGTTGGTAGGGCCAACCTCTCCCTGGAGGTTCTGGGAGAGACCCCTTCCTGCCTCTCCCAGCCTCTGGTGCTGGCCAGCCATCTGTGCTGTTCTTGGCTTGGAGACACACCCTCTGGTCTCTGCCACTGTGCTCACGTGGCCTTTTCCTGGCTGTGGGTGTCTCCATGTGTCTCCCTCTTCTTATCAAGGACATCAGGGACAGGATTTAGGGCCATCCTAATCCAAAAGGACTGCATCTGAACTAAGTGACATCGGCAAAGACCTTATTTCCCTTTTTTTTTTTTTTTTTAAGATTTTATTTATTTGACAGAGAAATGGAGAGAGCAAAAGCCGGAGGAGTGGCGGGCAAAGGGAGAGGGAAAAGCAGGCTCCCCACCAAGCAGGGAGCCCAATGTGGCGCTCGATCCCAGGACCCTGGGTTCATGACCAGAGCTGAAGGTAGACACTTAACCAAGTGAGCCACCCAGGCGCCCCAAGACCTTATTTCCAAATAAGGCGCTATTCGGAGTTCCAGGTAGACATGAGTTTGAGTGGGGCACTATTCAACCTAGTATAGACAGGAAAAACACCTCTGTCCAGCAGAGCTAAGAGTAAGATTTCATTTTAGCCCTGAGCCCACCACAGACTTGCCATCCTGTTGGACAGAAGTGAGGTGAGAGATGCACAAATGGGCTGAACCCCCAGCATACACCAGGCACCTGACTTCTCCAGTTCATCTTCTGAAGCTCGGTTATCCTCACGCGACCCCGGCCTCTGCTGCCTCAGGGCCTTTGCACTGCCCCCACGTCTGCACCTCCTTCCTCCAGACCCTCCCACAGCTCCCTTCTTCACTTCTTTCAGGTCTCTGCTCGAAGATCAGCCCTTTAGGCACCAGTCAAATGGCTCCTGAGCACACAGTCGAAAACAGCTGTCCTGTGATCATTCCTAGCACCTGTCCTGATTCATTTCTCCCCATCACACTAACTAGGTGATGTATTACATAGGCAGCTGTCTGTCTTCCCACAAGCACAAAGTTGACCTGGCTGCTCCCATCTGCACAGTGCCTAGCCCAAGTCCAGGAACATAAAGCATTTATCTAGAACGAATCAGTGAACAAAGCAGCGAGCACCCAGTTTTAGGTGGGGAAACTCAAGGCTTGGTGGGATGAGAGCTCCTACTCAGGTCACAGAGCAGAGATCAGCACTAAGTCTGTCCTCCCTCAGGTGCAAGGCCTCCTGTCCAGGTCACTTCCACAGTGCCACCTGGCTCCCTGCCCTCCCCTCCCTTCAGTCTACACCCACCAAGGACTCTGGGAGCACCAGGTCTATTTCTGGATAGAAACCCTCCAGCCATGGGTTCAAGGCTAGCTCAGGGCTGTGCAGTCCTGGCCGGGACCCCTCTGAGTGCTGGGACCCAGTGCTGGTCTCTGGCCAGGCCTGGACCAAGAGCCACCTTGAACCCCAATTCCAATCCCATAGGCTCAACCCTCTCCTGAGCTCGATCTGGACATTTCTTCAATGCTGACGTCACCAGTCCCCTCCATCCCCATCCTCAGACCATCCCGAGCACCTGTCCAGTCGGTGTCATCCAACACAAGCGAGTCACCATGAGATCCAGGAAACAGGTGCCAGACCCAATGGGAAGGCCCTGCCACAAGCCACATGGGCTGCTCTGGCCATGGATGGCCAGACTTCCCGGCTCGGGGCCCTTCTGAGCCCACTCATTCAAGGGAGGCAGGAAGAAAGGGGTCTGCTACAGGAACAACAAAGCCAAGCGACATTCTACTGAGCACGTCCCACGTGCCCTGCTCAGTGCTAAATGCTACACCTGTACCATTTCTTAGGCTCTTCCTAACCCATTGACACAGGTGCAGTTCAGTATCCCTGCTTGAAAAATGAGCACCCGAGGCTCTGAAAGAAACTCAAGTGCCCACGGGTTCGTGGAGGCTAGCGGGATCCAACAGCTGTGCTCTCCACGGCCACGCTTCCGTCGGGGCCAACCGGGAGACATGGCAGGGGGCCACGACCGTTCTCAAGTCCTTCACATGCGCTGAGCTGTCCGCTTCTCGAGTCAAGCTCAGCACGGCAGGCATGCATTAGAACCATTTTCTAGAAAGGGAAAGCCGGGGCCATCTCTGAAAGGCCCTGGCTGGCGTCTGTGGGAGTGTTAACAGGGGCAAGGAGGAAGGAGGAGCTGTGGATAGAGGTGAGCGGTCCCGGCGGAAGGTGCAGCCAGAGCAGGACAGACCGACGCCCAGCAGACAGAAGGGACACGGTGCACCCCCACCGCCGGCGTCAGCCTGCTTCCTTGAACAGCCGCTTCCAGGAGCCGTGGTGGCTTCCTTCCAGCCCGGGCATTCCGGGAAGCTTTCGGGCTGGCTAGGGCCACCTGCGCACCCAGAAGCTGATTTCGGTGCCAAGTGCGTCAAGGAGCCACATCCCCGGGGAGCAGAGGCCGATCGATGGGCGGGTAGAGCGCGAGGATGCTGCGAGGAGGGCGGCGATTGGTCCCCAACCGACCAATCACGAAGCTTTGCGCGCGGAGCCAACAGGAAGGCTGCTGAAGCCGCGGCGCACAGAGGGACGGCAGGGATGGGAGGGAGTTCAGGAGGCCACGCGGGGGAAACCGAAGCAGTCTGCATGCCTTCAGGTATGTGGGGTAGTCTGCCTGTTAGCTGCGGTTTCTGAACGGATACCGGGTAGGTGGTGGGTGTGCTGACTTCTGGACCAGAACTTGCAGCCAGGTGTATTTCAAATTTTTCTTTCCTCCCCCAGTGGCTTCTACCAGCACCAAGGGCCGAGGCGAAGACGGGCAGGGGCTCTGGAGCCAGCTGCCCGGCTCTACTCCCTAGCATGCCACTTACTGCCGCGGGACACTGGGCTCCAGCGGCCGGACAGACTACAGGGCAGCCAGCTAAATTTGAATTGCCGATAAACAAGGGACATTTTTGGGGGGGTATCATGATGTCCCATGCAACATTGGGGACATATTTATACCAAAAAACTACTTCTTCAGAATTCGAATTTAACAAGGCATTCTATTTGCTAACCCTAGCAACCCTATACAGCCTGCGGGAAATATTTCAATTTCTCTGCTCACTCTCCTCGCCTCAAAATGAAGAAGAAGATGAAATTAATGCTCACTCACTCACTCGGCATGGAGCCCAGCATGTGAAAACCATGTGTGAATGTAACAGCTACCATCCGTGGTCATGGCTGCCTGGGTGATTAGAGATCTATCTGCTCATGGCCATCCCTCCGGCTGGCTAAAACCAGCCTGCATGAGCAGGGGGCCTTCTTTATCTTGGTACCCCTGCACCCCAAGACTGGTCCAAGGACACGCCCAATCAATATTTAAAGACTGAACGACTATCCCACCCATCTGGCTTGCACTAGTTAATGCAAGGAATGGCACCTACCTGATCGAGGTATTTCTTCCACACGGGTTCCGTGTTGTCAGCGACAAATTCATTCCAGCCGTGGACCTGTCTCCGCTGCGACACCGAGAACTCGGACAGCCCATTTTGTAAGTCCACCTGGAAGGACACCGTTAAGCACAGGCTCACCAATGGGCCCTGGAGGACTAGGGAGCCCACCTCATAGAACTTGGGAAGCCGACCACTTCCAAAACGGGTCAGAAAACGGGACTGTCCACCAAGGAGAAGGAACTTGTTCAAAGACCCTGAGCGAACAGCAACAGAGAGTGAAGGAACACCCACATTCCAGTTCTTTCTTGCCCTATAATTACTGCAGAAAAGACAACCTCGAGCCTAAGTTCCAACGAGCGGGATTGTAGCAGGAAATCCCAGAAATGAAGAAACGTTTTTTTTTCTTTATTAAAAAAAAAAAATGGGCCTTGGGAACCTGAAATGGTACAGCAACTATGCATAACAGGATGGGGATTCCTCAAAATATTAAAACAGAATCCTCACATGACACAACAGTTACCCTTCTGGGCGAATAGATACCAAAGGAAGTGGGTCTTGAAGGGATGTGCGTGCAGCGTTATTCTCTTTCTTCCCCGCCCCTCCGCCAAGGATTTTTATCTATTTATTTATTTTAGAGAGAGTGTGTGTGTGTGAGTGGGGAGGGGGAGGAGCAAAGGAGGAGGAGAGAGGAGGAGAAAGAATCCCAAGCAGATTCCCTGCTGAGCATGGACCCCCCCCCCCCCCCCACGCACGGCTGCATCGTACCCTGAGACCCCGACCTGAGCTGAAACCAAGAGTCAAGGCTTAACTGGCTGAGCCACCCAGGCTTCCCTAGCAGGGCTTTTCTCAAAAGCCAAGCAGAGGGAGCGGCCCAGGTGCCCACTGGTGGCTGGGGAGGCCAGGCAGAAGGCGGACTGTAAGATCCTACCTATATGAGGTGGCTCGAGCAGTCAGATTCCCAGAGGGGACGAGGAGGAGGCGAGGGCCAGGGGCTGCACGGTGTGCTGTGGGGAGTTACGGTTTCATGGGGACAGAGCCTCAGTTTTATAAGATGCAAAGAGTGCTGGAGGTTGGTTGCACAATGCGGGTTCAATACTCCTAAACCATACACTCAATGATGGCAAATGTTACGTTGTACATTTTGCCACAATTAAAAAGAAAACAACAAAAAATAGCTAAAATGATTATATCGTACATGCACTGTGCCAGATACAATTTCAAGCTCTTTACACAAACTAATATTAAGTTGATGATTACATAAGGCAACTGTGTTATTCTGGTTGCAGCAATGGTATCCTTGTTTTTAAAAAGTCGGCAACAAGAAGGCTCTACCAGGTGAAAGAGGGGACAGGAAAAACTGAGCTGATTTTTAGATTCATTTCAAAAGAGGAAAAAAACCAAGCTTGTTGGCTGGACAGCGAAGACATCTAGGTGAGGCAAAACTATTTTCTTCTCTTAATACGGACAAGCAGGACTTGGATATAAACAGATGTTTGAATAATTCTCAAGAAAAGTCTGACATGATGGGGCGCCTGGGCGGCTCGGTTGGTTAAGAGTCCGACTGTTGGTTTCGGCACGGGTCATGATCTCAGGGGCGTGGGTCAGGCCCCACGTTGGGCTCTCTGCTAGGCATGGAGCCTGTTTGGGACTCTCTCTCTCCCTCTGTGCCCCCCTAATCACACACTCTCTCTCTAGAAAGAAAAAAAGGGGAAAGGCTGACATGAAACACTGATTTCCAAATGTCTTGGGAAATGCTTTCCCAAATGTGGTAGTTTATAAGTAAACACACACACACACACACACACAGCTATGTTTACTCAGTTTTCTAAGTAAATTAAAAACAGATGGCAAGCAACATTCTTTAGCCTTAGAGAAGAGCTTTGTGGAGAGAAGGTGGATGTGTGTGTGTGTGTGTTTTCTTGCACTGGCCAGGAAGTCAAATTCACTTGAGAAACATGTAAGTATCTGGTTTCAGTAATTGCCAAAATCCTGCATTATAAAAGAGGAAGTGTGTGAACAGGGGGCAATTAAAAGTTTGAACTTTCATGTCAGAGCACCTGGACTCAAGTTTCATGGCTCCTCTGGAACCACGTGAGTGCCCACGTTCTCTGGGTCTCCAAGTAAGAGAAACAAGGACACAGAGATTCGGCAGGTGCCTGTCCTCTGGCAAGGGCCCCATGAGGGTTGGTTCCATTGACAACAATGATGATGACAGTCCACGGGGGATATCAGAATAGCTCAACATCAGCAGCATTTTCTAGCAATGATGATAAAAATGTGTATTTTGCGCTGCTTTCCTCTGAAGCTAAAACCCTTACCAACGGGCATCAAAGACAAATTCAATTCTTACATAAAATGCTTTGGCCAAATCCTCTTTGTGGCATTTGCTTGCTTCCTTGGGTGACAGAGCTACGACTGTTTTCTCTTTGTCGATGGCTTTCGATTCACACTGTCCTCCAATCTGTGAAGAAAGCAGGGCTGCTGTTAAAGGAGTTGTAACTTTGCACCGATATGCTGTTCTCAAAATACTGACACACACAGAGAGAATGCCCCATCTTAAGCTCAAGTTCATACGGCTCAAGTTCTCACAAATGGACCCACAGCCAGGAAACAGACATTACCAGCCCCTAGAAGCAACCTGTGTTCCCCTCCCACAAGAGGAAGGGTGACAGCTGTCATGTTCTGTCACCATAGGTGTGTGGCCAGGTTTGTATCTTATACGAACTTTATATATAAAAAGTAACCTTCAGTAGCTACTTTCCCATGTCTGCTTCCTTCCACTCAGTGGTATTAGTGAGATTCGTGCATGACTTGCACGCAGGGATGGTTGCTAATTTTCATGGCTGTTAAGTATTCCACTGAGTCTATCACAATTTATTTATCTGTTCTCCTCTCGACGGACCTGTGGGTCATTGCCAGTTGTTGATTATTACTGATGCATCTATTCTGAAGCAAACTTACCTAACAGAATAGGAAGGCACCGAGCTGACAGGGCAGGGCAATAATGAACTCATTTAGAATCCTGACTCCTGAGCTTATAGGATCCAGTCAGGTATGAGCTACACTGTAGAGGAAGCCCCCCGTTGATGACAGGTGATATCAGAGCCCGTTCTGTGTGTCATCTGCAATAACCCAAGGGAAGGCGGGAGCCCCGCCGAGTTCTATCTGGCAGGCCTGGGAAGCAGCCATAAGAAATACCTGAAGGGCATGGGAAGACGTGATAACACAGGAGATCTCAATCGGGAAACTGCTAAGTATTTTTGCAAAGTGATTCCTAGTATTCTGATCCCCCAGAATGTGATAATCATCTTTTCCTTTTCCAGCAGGTTGTTGGGCATTGGGAAGGAGGAAGGGGCACGAGGCAGTGGCCAACCTCTTCCTTCAGCTAGAATGGAGATGGCAAACTCCCTTTTTCCTTCTTGTCAGCCCCCCATTCCCAACAGCTCATTGCACAGCAATGCTCTGCCAGCCACATCCACTTCCTGGGACTGTTCTCGCTTGTTCCGTGACCAGGAAGCATGGCCAGGACTACATTCAACAGGAGCCCCCAGTCTTCGTGATCTCTTCTCAGGTCAGCATTTAAGAGAAATGTGCATCACAAAATGAGACATAAGTTCTTATTTTTTTTTTTTTCCTGTTCATCAACCCAACGCAAACACTCCATTCTGGCTCACACCGCACATGGACTCAGTCCCGCCGGGCTGGCCGTTCTGATCTTGCTGTTTCTTTCTGACCAGGACCACACCCAATTCAGTTTTTATGTAGCACGAATGACCCTGAAAATCATAAATCCTGTCCCGGTCCTGCTCCCACCCCACGCACACATACACCACGCTTGAAACACTGGATAGGTTCTAGTCGCTGTCGAGATGAAACCCATGGTTTTCCGTATGGCTGCGGCAGACCCCATGTCATGTCTGTCACCCCCAGCTAAAATGCTAATTCTTAGGCCGATGAGACACAGTGCTGCCTGTTGGAGGAGTCCTGTGTCCTCTCCCCGATGGCCCCTCTGCAAATGCCAGCAAGAGATTATCACTGAAACGCCTCACTCCTCGGACAGTGCGGCCACTCCGCAGGATGGGGACCAGGGCCTGGGACTCAGGGCATGCTCCATGAGCATTTCTCAGCCAGAGCAGAGGACGCCAGTCAAAAGGTGCATGCCCTCAGCTCCACTGAATGTAAGAATGGATGCATGCCCTCAGCCACATGCCTCGGTTTACCCTAGCTTTGCCCAGGTCACAGCCCAGCCTGTCTCCTTGGGCAAGTGACAACCTCTCTGATCATAATTCCTTCATCTGCAAAATGGGGATGATGATGCCTTCCTTGTTGTGCTTTTGTAGAATCAAGCAAGCACGGGCGCAAGGGGGGCTTGGTGGAGCCAGACCCCCTCCATTCCGGGCTATACCTCACAGACGTGTGCGCTCACTTCTCTCATTCACCGCAGCAGGGCTTAGGAAGGCATTGTCTACACTCGCAGTCCCTACCTTCTGGCCTCCCATCTCTTTCCCAACCCATTTCAGCCAGCCCACTCCCGGGTTCCATGGCTGCTGGGGCGTGGTGTGGACCGGCACACCATCAGGCAGAGATTGCTCCGTCTCACTGCCGGGATTCGGAAAGAAGAGCCCTTGGATCCGGGGCTAAGCACATGCCCCAGAGCCCCAACTGTGTGCGAGGGTCCTCTCCCCGGGACGCTCACACAAGGTCGGCCCAGTGAGGATCCCAGCGTATGTCCGCTGCCGCTGGAGGGCTTATCCTGATCGAGGTTGGGTGCTTGCTCTGGGGTAGCCCTCGTCCCTTCCCATCAATCCCGATGGAGAGGGGGCACCCCTCCCATCTCCTCTTATCTCTCTTTTTTAATTATGATGAAATTCACATAACATAAAACGAGCCATCTTAAAAGGAACAATTCTGTGGCATTTAGCATATTTCCAACGTTATGAAGCCATCACGTCTACCTAGTTCCAAGACATTTTCATTCCCCCAAAAGGAGAGCTGGGGGCATGATCGGTCATACCCCTCCGCCTCCCCCAGCCCCTCACTGCTGCCTCCGATCTGCTCTCTGTCTCTAGGGATCACCCACCCTGAGGATTTCATATAAATGGAATTATACGAAATGTGATATTGCGTGCTCCCCCCCCCCCCCCGAGTGATCTCCAAAGTGTTATTTGCCCACGGCAAACACACCCACGTGGGCCTGCCAGGTCCTCCCCAAGCCCTAAGGAAATGGTCTGGAACCTAAGGACTTAAAGTGTTCTTAGGGTGTTTTCACTAAGCAAAGGTGGCTTGGAGCTGACATTTATCTCAGCGGAGGCTTCCAGAGGAGCCACCAAGGGCAAATACGCCAGTCGCTGAAAGAAGACTTAGCTGAGGAAGCAGGGAGCTCACTGCTGGCAGGTGCTCACGTGGCACCTTGAAGGCCAGCTGGTCTCCTGCTGAGCCAGGAGCTGGGCTTCCTCCGCCTTCCTGCCCAGCTCGGGGGGTTCAGTTCACCGCAAACACAGTTCGACCCCAGTGACCGCTTCCCTGTTTCAAGGGCTGAGACATTTATGTCTTCAGGATATTTGACCAAAGCCTCCCCCATGCCTCCATGTCCCCCTCTGGAAAGGGAGGGCTTTAACCGCAGAGACTCAGAAGTTTCCGGGGGCTAAAAGAAAACCAGACATGGAGCCCCAAGGATGGTATCTGGCCCCTGGGGAAGCTTAAGTGGACAGAAAGAACGGGAGCCTGCCAAATTGTGCCCAGGACACACGAATACTGAAGCCCTACTCACTCTCTCACTCTTTATCAGACATGCTGGGCTCGGGAAGAAAAGGCGGGAAGGTGCCAAGCACAGAAAATGTTCTATTTGGGGCACCCCAAGTGCCCTGAAATAGTGCCAGGGCAAGGCTCTGAAGGGTTTCAGGGATAGGGATGGAGGCAGAGAGGAAGCCAAGGGCCCAGGGAGCCACAGTCCTGACTCTGAGAATTTCGTAGTATGGGGGGGTGCAGTCATTGGGATCAAGGCACGCGGACAGAAGCAACGTAAGGGTCACGGTAACCCAAGAGCAATCAGACAGCCAGGGTCATTAGGGAGGTGACATTTGACAGGAGGGGCAAATGACCCACCTCCATGCAAATGCTTCCCTCTCTCCCACACTTCTGCGACAGGCTCTCCTGAAGCATGTATCTGGGAACTACCCGCTTATGCTTTAGCCTACTGCTTTTCAACTAGTGATCGTCAGGCCAGCATCACCTGGAACGTGTTAAAAAGGCAGATTCTCAGCCCTACCCTGGGTCTCATGGATCAGAAGCTCTGGGCATGGATCCCGTCGTCTGTGCTTCCACAAGCTTTCCAGGGGATTGCGATGCACTCCAAAGTTGGAGAACCACTAGGATCCTGTCAAAATCCCTTGCTGGGGCCTATTCCCAGGCCAGCTAAGCAATGGGCTCAGCCAGCAGGAGTCTGAAAGGGCCCAGGTGATTCTAATACGCAGCCAGAGCTGAGCTGAGGATGCCTCGTTGGGAAATGTGTTCAAAGAGCAACCCTACGGGGTCCCAGTCTTAAGAGGCCGCCATCTTGGAGAAAGAAGGCCATGGCCAATGTACCAAGCACCAGGCTGGGAGTGCTGGGTTGGAAGAGCTGTTCAGTCAGTCCAAGAGGGCTCCTTCTGCTTCCTGGGGAAGGGCTGAGGAGGAGACCGGGGGCAGCAGGTGCACCCACGTCCTTCTAGCAGCTGGGCAGACAAGAGGAGCTGCCCAAGGCAAAGGTGGCTGAGAACGGCTAACAGGTCATAATGAGGACAGAATACCACAGCCCCAGTAATAACACGTAAAGTAGTATTGCCGCAGAGAGAAGAGCTAACAAGTTCATATCAGACAGCTTGCCCAGCATTTGACACCTGCGATCTCATTAAATCATCCCTCCAGCCCTTTGAGGCCGATGCACTTTTCATCCCCATCCCTCTGATGAGGAGAAGGCTGAGCCGGCAGCCTCCTGGACCAGCTCTTTGTCCCTGCTCCGCAAAACACAAGAGAACAACTCGGCAAGAATTGTGCTGAGCCGGGGGCAGAAAGGAGAAAGCGCATAGAGAAATTCAGCTTTCTGGAACCCCCGAGGGGAGGAGGGGCAGAGGTTGGGGGGAGCAGGGGAGAAGCTGAGCCTGAATCATGCCCCCCAGCAAAGGTCCCCATCCTGATCTGATCCCCGATCCTGTTAGCACATGACCTCACATGGCAAAGGGGACTGTGCAGGTGTCCTTAAGGAGATCTTGAGCTGGGGAGGTGATCTTGGGTGATCTGGGTGGGCCCTGTGGGCTCACAGAGTCTTTGTAAGATGGGAGGCAAGGGGTGGAGAAGAGATGTGAGGATGGAAGCCGGGGTTGGGAACGACAGGATTCCCAGCACTGAAGGTGGAGGAAGGGCCACGAGGCAAGGAATGTGGGCCACTTGGGCCACATGCAGAAGCTGGAAAAAGGCCAGGAATCAGATTCCTCCTGGAATCCCTCAGAAGGAACATAGCCTGGCCAACACCTTGATTTTTACCCAGTAAGGCCTGTTGGACTTCTGACCTCCAGGACTGCGAGATTATGAATTTGTGTTATTTTAAGCCACTTGTGTTGTTTGTAGTCATCTGTCACAGCAGCCCAAAGACACTGGCACACCAGCCACCAAGAGCCCCACAGGGAACCCACGCCCTGAGCTCCCAGACCCCCTGTCCTCCCTGTGCCCAGGATGTTGTGGGTCCGCCTGTCTATGTCCAGCACCAGATGGGCAGCCTCGCGGAGAGCGGCTGCTCAGATCCAGAGTACACCCAAGTGCCCAGCACAGTGGTGCAAACAAAAGGTGCTCAAAAATGTTTGTGGGAGGGACGCCTGGGTGGCTCAGTTGGTTGAGTGGCTGCCTTCGGCTCAGCTCATGATCCCAGCGTCCTGGGATCGAGTCCCACATCGGGCTCCTTGCTCGGCAGGGAGCCTGCTCCTCCCTCTGCCTCTGCCTGCCTCTCTGTCTGCCTGTGCTCGCTCTCTCTAACAAATAAATAAATAAAATCTTAAAAATAAATAAATAAATAAAATCTTAAAAAAAAAAAAAGTTTGTGGGAGGGAGGCGGAGACGGAAGAAGTCCCCTGGAAGGTCTCCATACCCCCAGGTGCTGGGCGTCTTGCCAGGACCAGGATGGGAGGGAGGGTTGCCAAGGACAAGAGCCTATGTGGGCAGCGAGGGGCCAGCAGCTGAAGGTGCAGTCCCACATTACAGAATGGGCTGCTCCCAACTCGACGGGCTTCCCCTTGCTGGTGGTGAGCCCACGCTCCATCCTGGGCCAGGGCAGAGGCCTGAGTCCTCTGCTGAGATTCCCCTCTTCAAACAAGCCCCTATCGGTCCCCCCATCCGCTCCCCAGCTGCTCATGGTGTGCAAGAACCCAGGCCCGGTACCTCGGGAAAGCAGACACAGTCCTTGCCCGAAATAATCAGGACAATGAGGAACAGGAGAAACCATAAAAGTACTAGAAGAGATCACGGACTGTTTTCTCTTTTGTCTTGTTTTGTTCTGTTTTAATCTCAGCAGGAAAAGGACTTTCTGAGCACAAGACAAAGGCAGATGCCAGGAAGCCAAAAAAAAAAGAAAGAAATAGATAAATTCACAGCCTAACAATGGGGTTGTTTTCCTTCCAAGGACAAACACTGGGCTGGGGAAGGTGCCCGCGGTTCCTAACGCTGATGAGGAATGATTCCGCACACAAACCAACGGCTCTGATTCACCAAGGAGCAAAAGACCGGGTCCTGTTTCCACAGAATGGACAGAGGATATGAACCAAGAGTTCCCAGAAAGGAGGCGGTAACCGTGACATGTCAAAAGAAAATCAAACCCACGCCCGAGGGTGCCAGCCTTCACCTGTCTCCCGGGGGAGGTGCAAGTGGCGCCCGCCGGGCCGGGAAGGGGGACGGAGCTTTCGGAAGGCGATCTGGCCATCTCAGTCTAAAACGCCCAGAGTAGCAAGCTCCTTTTCCTCTTCTCCCGACTTGCCAACCGCGGGGCAGTACCCGCTCAAAGTCGTCCGCGGCAATCCTGCGGCAACAGCCAACTATGAGAAACCCCTGTGTCCCCGAAACACTGTGCTGCCGGTAAAATCAGCTGCCAAAAGCTTTTTATTTACCTGTACGGGAAAAAGTGTGACCTCCAGACAGTCGTGCGCACAACTACTAAGTACGCACCTGGATGCCTTCTCTTCCGCGTGGACATCCGAGTGACGCGTCCCCCCACGCCGACGCAGGGGAGAGCCTCTGTGGCACTCGGAAGGCTGCCCCGTGCCCACTTTCTGTCCACGGCCCCTCGGACGATGAGCCACATTTGGGTTTCTATCCACGGGGGTTTATTTTGGGCCACCACAGAAATGAATACAAATCAATCAAATGTCCTCTGTGTCTGTCTCCTGCTACCCACTGTTCCCGCAGTGAGACACGCCCG
>RCUC01158061.1:0-64617 GCA_003697995.1 Taxidea taxus jeffersonii | reverse complement strand
AGTTGGCTGAGTCTAGCTGAGATGGCTTGTCTCTTCTGCACATGGCCTCCCTTCCTCC
The DNA here is from genome assembly GCA_003697995.1 of Taxidea taxus jeffersonii. NCBI lineage: Eukaryota > Metazoa > Chordata > Mammalia > Carnivora > Mustelidae > Taxidea > Taxidea taxus. Next base: position 64,559 of record RCUC01158061.1, on the reverse strand, counting down.
AGGAGGCTGGGCTTGTTCACAAGGCACCTGGGCAGGTGTCTGCAGAGGGAGAGGACTGGCACACCTTCACTTCTGTCACAGTCGACCGGCCCAGGCAAATCACCTGGTCATCCCAGATTCATGGGGTAGAAGAGCAGATACTACTTGCTATTGGACAAAGCTGCAGTCACATTGCAACAGTCATGACGAAGGCAGGGGGCGAACTGTGGCTGTTTCACAATCTATCACAGGTCATGTTAGAAGAAGTGTGCTGCTGGGGTGCCTGGGTGGCTCAGTCAGTTAAGCATCCGATTCTTGATCTCAGCTCAGTTCTCAATTTCAGAGTTTAAAGTTCAAACCCCACATGCCCAGCATGGAGCCTACTTGGGGAAAGAAAAAAAAGAAGAAGAAGAAGTATGCTGAACAAATGTGGAGTAAAAGAAAGAAGGATGTTCCAAATCAGTATTTTGTTGAACTATGTTAGTAATCACTCCCAAAGCAAATTTAAGTGAACATTCTACACTATATCAAAATAAATGAAGAAAGATGAAAGAAAGAAAAGAAGGAAGGAAGGAAGGAAGGAAGGAAGGAAGGAAGGAAGGAAGGAAGGAAGGAAGGAAGAAAGAAAGGAGAAGGAAGGAGGGAGGGAGGGAGGAAGGGAGGAAGGGAGGGAGGGAGGAAGATTGATTCCAAATTCCATAACTAGCTATGGGAATTGGGCCCCAAGTCTGTTAAATCTTCATGTATTCACCTTCCATCAATGCAAAAATGACAAGCACTTTGATGAATATTATTTGTCTAAAATTAATGCAAGGCTCTGGAGGAAAACTGGAAATCCATGAGCAGCTTCATTAAGCGATCAATAAGCACTGAATGGTATTAAAACTGCATGAACAAGTGCCTTGAGCAATAACAGATCTTTTTCCTCATGTCTGCACATGATTAGTACTTGAGAAATGTGAAAGGCAGACCACAATCCCATTAGCTTTCTGCTCATGACCTGCAGAAAGAAAATCTCTCCACCCGGGATGTTAAAGACATGGAGATAAGGTAGAGAGGATCCAACCCCATTATTCTTAATTAAAGGCACTGCTGGGGTGCCTGGGTGGCTCAGTGGATTAAAGCCTCTGCCTTCAGCTCAGGTTATGATCCCGGGGTCCTGGGATCGAGCCCTGCATCGGGCTCTCTGCTCAGCAGAGAGCCTGCTTCCTCCTCTCTCTCTGCCTGCCTCTCTGCCTGCCTCTCTGCCTACTTATGATCTCTGTCTGTCAAATAAATAAATAAAATCTTAAAAAAAAGGAGGGAGCACTGCTGGTGGTCCTGTGACCTTAAGGAAAACATTTCTGACCTTTCCATGACTAGGCTCAAACCTATAACTTTAATTAATATTCCTCATAGTTCTTCTGCCAGTTCTTTCTAATTTTATTGCAGAGTAGTATGCTGATTTTTTTTGTAGGCCAATTCCCTTATGCTTTCAAAAATAATCAGTATCAGATTCCCATGGGCATCAGGCATCACCTTGTCTATTTTATTCCCAGCATGACTGTGTTCATTAAAATTCACTGCAAGTTCCCAAACAAATATGTTCATGTATTTGGGGATTCCAAGACAAACCAGCGTATCTATCCTTTCAGATATGCTACAGAAAAAAAGCTCCACATATGTGGCTCAGAACGGAGAATACTGTCAGAGACCATGTCCTTATTTCAGAAGAAAGTGAAGTTTCTTGACATTCTTTGGTATTCCCTGGTGTGAAAACAGCCAGCATACTGTTCAAGAATCCCTGTTACGGGAAGGATAAGCAGGCCCTGATTCTGCCTCCCAACAAGTATGCTGGGGGATGCTGCACGGGGGGAGGCAGAGATCCGTGCAGAACATGAAGCTGTTTGCGAATCAACCATGCTCCACCCCAAACTCCTTCCAGCCTCCGCTCTTCCCAGAGAGGCTTTGGGCAAGTTTTCATACAGCTTTAGGCATTTAGTTTCATACACAGACAATGGTAGATATTTAAGATCTAAACTCCTGTTCATTTGTTGTTTTATGAACTATTTTCCAAATAGTTGCTGGTCTGGATTCAAGGTTGAAGATAAAAAACAGAAGCCAGGTCAACTGAGACCAGAATTTTTTTTAAAGCACATCAACCATGACTCAGAGAATATGTTTATTAGGTCCTACTACGTGCAAAGCAATCCCTGGAAGGTGCTCTGAGGGAAGCTCTGCCTTAAGAATCTTACTGTCTAGGGTAACTGGGCGGCTCAGCGGGTTAAAGCCTCTGCCTTCAGCTCAGGTCATGATCTCTGGGTCCTGGGATCAAGTCCCGCATCGGGCTCTCTGCTCAGCAGGGGGCCTACTTCTCCCCCATCTCTCTCTGCCTGCCTCTCTGCCTACTTGTGATCTCTCTGTGTCAAATAAATAAATAAAATCTTAAAAAAATTTTTTAAAAAAGAATCTTACTGTCTATTCAGAGAAATAAAATCTAAACAGGGAAAGTAATGCTTAACAACCATAGCTAAAATGTTTACCCATCATTTACTGAGTTCCTTTCATCTGCCAAGATCCATGGTGGGCACTTTGTCCATTTCACAGCAGCTAGCCCTCCCAACAGCTGATTTTAAAATAAAGAGACCACACCACAAAGAAATTAGGTAAGATGCCCAGGGCCTTAGCGCTGATGAGGGGGCAGATCCAAGAATCAAACTCTGCTTAAGTTCACTCTAGCTTTCCTCCACACTAGAAATAGGTGGCATTAGCCAGTGGAAGTGACAATAGAGAAATGGGTCCAGGTTGTGCATGTGGCCTTGAAGGCTCCCACCGCTGGGAAAGCAGAACTCATGCCTGGCCTATGCCTGGCCCTAGTCCGCAGTGTGATGGTATTGAGAGCCTTTTGGAGGTGAATAGTTTTAGATGGGGTCATGACGGTGGAGCCTCCAGGATGGGATTAGTGCTCCTACCGGAAGAGGAAGAGACACCAGTGAGGACATAGAAAGAAGGCAGCAGTCTACAAGTCAGGAACAGAGTCCTCACCAAGAAACAAATCTGCCAGCCCTTGACCTTAGATTTCCCAGCTTCCAGAACAGTAAGAAATAAATGTCTGTTGTTTAAGTCCCACGGTATGGTATTTTGTTAGCAGCCGGAGCCAACTAGGACAAACATAAAGCACTTCCCACATTGCCTTTCTATTCTCTAGTGTAAGCACTCAACAATGATGGATATTGTTTCTATTTGTTAATAGTGCATCCGGGCTAATGCACATGTTTTCCTGTGTCAGCAACACAGAAACAAAATGAAACAATGGCGAAAACCACTCCACTGAGATAAAGCAATTCCCCGGCACTGTCATTCCCTGATGTTATGATATGGATGCCTACTAGTTATGGGAGTACAACACTGGGTCTCTGGAAACTGCCACGGGATTTATTTCCGTCGACCAATGTAAATCTCCCTTGGCTTATACAGTGCTAGTCTAAAATGTCCTTTCCAGTGAGTTTTGAACATTCTCTATAGTGCTCAGAACTTACTTATAACCTGTTTTCCTGGTCCTCCTCACTCTTGGGTGCATACAGAGTCACACTAACAATGGTAACCTGATTCCACTGGTTCCTACCGCAGGTCCCCATGCTGGGTCTCAGCCTCTACCAGTGCCCCTTAAGGTCTCCAGGAGACAATCAACAATCTCGGGGCAGTGCTGTCCCTGGAGCTCTGTGGTCTAAGGAAGTGCCTCCTTTGCTCCTCTTTACAGAAATACCTGCCCTCAAAAGGCGCCAGACATGAGTCTGAAGGTTCTTATACCTGAGGAGGTATATCCATAGGATAGTCCCCAACGATGCTCAGAATCACACATTGCCATGATGGTTGAGGCTTAGAAGACCATATAAAACTACAGTGAGTTTCTGGAGGAAAATATTAAATTCACCCAAAAGAACCATTTTATGAGAATTCTGAGAACATTTCTAAGAGGCAAGTCATAACAAGCAGATGGAGAAACTGGGGTACTGGTTGAGAATCTTAACATCCAGCTCTGCCAGCAATTCACACGTCCCTGGAGCCGAGCAGGCATGCTCTGTGCTGAGAACCACAGACAGCCACTGCACCTCTGAGGAGCAGAACCAGTGACACCAACCAGAGGACGTCTACTGTGATGCAGCACAATGTAACAGTTTACAAGCCCTGTGCTAATTAGAACATGGCACCCAGCCTGACCGGCAGGTGTGAAATCACATACCTGTGATGCATGAGGTATTAGCTTCCTGAAGCTGCTGCAACAAATCACCACAAACTTAGGAGCTGAAAACAACAGAAATGTATCCTCTCACAACTCCAGAAGCCAGAAGTCTAAAATCAAGTTGTTAACAGGGTCATACTCCCTCTGAAGTCTCTAGGGGAGAATCTTTCCTGCCTCTTCCAGTCTCTGGTGGCTCCCGGTGTTCTTAGCTTGTGACCACATCACTCCAATCTCTGCTTCTGTCCTCACATGGCTTCTTCCCTCTGTCTCTGGGTTCCTTCCTCTTCTTATAAGGACAATTTAGGATTGTCCTTTAGGATTCACCCTGAATCCAGAATGACCTCATCTCAAGATCTTTAATTATTTCTTAATTAATTTACTTAATTATATCTGCAAAGACCCTAGTTCCATAAGATCACATTCCAGGGTTCTAGGTAGGCATGAATGTGGGGGACCCTCTTCATCCCTCTGCACATGGCAGGTGAGAAGCCCAAACTTCTCTAGCATCAGAGGCGGGGGGATGGGTCTGGCTGAGGATGGGAAGGGCCGTGGACAAAACAGACTTCCAGCAGGTCCTTAGGGTGGGGTGGGATTTTTAACATGTGGAACTGGGAGCAGTGGCTCTGCGCTGGGAAATCACTGATGGTCAGCAAGAACAGTGCGGGTCAGGTCACATTTTGGACACATCAGTGCTCTGTTTGTCAGTGGTGAAGAGTTATGTTTGGAAGCAGAGTTGTGAGTGGGATGGCAAGAGAAAGCTGGAAAGGAAGGAGGAACCAATGGAAGCCATAAAGGCTGGGTAGAGGCAGACTCCAAGGGAGGCTGCTATAGCAGTCTGCTCACACTACTGTAACAAAAATCCACAGCAGGGGGCTTAAACAACCGGCATTTCTTTCTCAGAGTTCTAGAGGTTTCAAGTCCAAGATCAAGGTGCTGGCTGATTCCATTTCTGACGCAATCTGTCTTCCTGGTTTGCAGATAGCTGCCTTCTTGCTATCTGCTCACATGGCCTCTCCTTGGTACATGTGAGTCAGAAGAGAGAGAGGGCTCTCTGTATCTCTTCTTATAAAGACGGTCACCCTACAGGATAAAGGTCCCACCGTTATGACCTCTTTTAACGTTAATTATTTCCTCAGAGGCCCCATCTCCAAATACAGTCACACTGAAGGTTAGGGCTTTAACATATGGATTGGGGGTTGAGACGAGGAGACACAAACATTCAGTCCATGACAATAGCAAAAATTATTGATCAGGGAAAAGATATCTTCAGTCAAGAGACCAAGTACTCCAAGTGCTCAGGTGTCAGGCCTGGCAGGTTACATAGTTGTCTGGTGCATAAGCTCCTTCCCTTTTGGGTCTTGTTGGGTCAACACCCACTCAATGTGCACTGAGCTCTATCAATCACTGGGGAAGATTCCTCTCTTAGAAACATCACTGCAGGATTCCTGAGCTCAAGGCACAGCTTTGGCACTGACTTCATGTGACCTTGAGCAATTTCCTCTTAACTTCTTTTTTTTTTTAATTTTTATTTATTTTTTTATATTTCTTTTCAGTGTTCCAGAATTCATTGTTTATGCACCACACCCAGTGATCCCTGCAATACGTGCCCTCCACAATACCCACCACCAGGCTCCCTGAACCTCCCACCCCTCGCCCCTCCAAAACCCTCAGTTTGTTTCTCAAAGTCCACAGTCTTGCATGGTTCATCTCCCCTTCCAATTTCCCCCGACTCCCTTCTCCTCTCCATCTCCCCATGTTCTCCATGTCCTTCTGTAGAACCCAGCGTCTTCCTCTATAAAATTAAGATGTTGGGCTTGAGAGGTTTTTTTGGATGATCCCGTGTTTCAAGGAAGTGATATCTAGGATTTGCTGGGTGGCAGGAGGAGACTGCCTAGAATTTAAAATGTTCAGGGTGTAAGTCACAGGCAGGCAACCAAGAGGTGGGTTGAGATGGGACAACCACATCATTTATCACCCAAACCAGGTCCCAATTAGGCCCCCAGGGAAGCAGAGGGGAGAGTCGTGGGCATGATGGAGGCCAGCCACTCTGGGGATCCAGAGCTTGAGAGGAAGGCAAAAGGGCTGAGAGTCAGTCAGCAAGTACAGCCCTAGACATGTATGTGTGTGTGTCTGTGTGTGTGTGCACCATAGTCCCTCTCCTGTCCACAGTTTCACTTTCTCTTGTTTATTTATTTTTTATTGTGTTATGCTACTCACCATAAAACACATCATTATTATTTGATGCAGTGTTCCAAAATTCATTGTTTATGCACCACACCCAGTGCGCCATGCAATACGTGCCTTCCATAATACCCATCTCCCCATCCCCCTTTCCTCTGAAACCTTCAAGTTTGTTTCTCAGAGTCCACAGTCTCTCATGGTTCGCCTCCCCCTCTGATTTCCCGCCCCCCTTCATTTTTCCCTTCCTTCTCCTAATGTCCTTCGTGTTATTTCTTATGCTCCACAAGTAAGTGAAACCATGTGATAACTGACTTTCTCTGCTTGACTTATTTCACTCAGCATAATCTCCTCCAGTCCCATCCAGGATCACTTTCTGAGCTTTCCACTGTCCGTAGTCAGTCTCGGTCTGGAAGTAGATGATCCTCCCTCTGATGTGTCATCAGGAGGTCAGTGGTAGCCTGACATTAGGTTACATGTTTACGTCATTCACCTCACTTCATCGCATCACACAGGCATTTTATCATCTATCATCACAAGAAGGGCAAGTATGATGCCATAAGATATTTTGAGCCTGCTCAGAAGGGAGTCTGCTTCTGCCCTACCCCGGTTCCTTCTCTCACTCTCACTCTCTCTCACTCACTCACTCTCGTTCTCTCAAATAAATAAAATCTTTTAAAAAATAAGATATTTTGAGAAAGAGACCACATTTACATAACTTTTTGTGCAGTAATTATAATTGTTCTATTTTGTTATTAGTTGTTGTTAATCTCTTACTATGCCAAATATATAACTTAAATTTTATCATAGGCACTTAGGTATAGGAAAAAAAAACATAATAAGTATAGAGTTCAGAGCTGTTCATGATTTCAGACATTCACATGGGGTCTTGGAAGGTATCCCCTGCAGATAAAGGGGGACTTCTGTATTATGTATGTATATCAGCTTCCTATCACTCCTGTAACAAATTATCTGTGGCTTGAAGCAATACAGATTTAGTCTCTTACAATTCTGAAGGTCAGAAGTCCTCAGCAGGGCTGGTTCCTTCTGGGGGCTCTCAGGGAAAATCCTTCTCATCTCTTCTGGTTTGTAGAGGCTATCCACATTCCATGGCCTATGGCCTTGCTGCATTCTGACTTCTGTTCCTCTCTCTGACTTTGACCCTCTTCCTTGCTGACCTTTCTGATTGCACTAGGCCAACCCAGATAATTCAAGATAATCTCCCCATCTCAAGGTCCTTAACTTAAAGGCAAACTCCCTTTTGCCAAGCAAGATCAGGTACTCTCGGTTCTGGGGGTTAGGACATACACATCTTTAGGAGGCACTATTCCAGTTACAGCAGGGTGAGTGTTTGCATTAGGTATCCTGTAGGTGGGTGTTTCCAGACGGAAACCATCTGCTCTCTGCTGCTGCGGGCTAGGCAAGGCTAGGCTCACAATTGTCACCTGTTAGCAGGGCCTAATCAGAGGCCACGTGGTTGGGCAAAGTCCACAGAGCCTTGAGCCGGAAGACTGGATTTGAATTCTGTTTTGCTTCTTACTGACTATTCAATCACATGCAAGTGACTAATCTTTCTAGTATCAATTTTCCAATCTGTACATTGGGGTAACGGCAGACTTCACCCCTGTTGCTATCATAATTAAGTTTTTGCTTATAAAGGTCTTAGACTGATGCCTGGGTCTTGGAAAACTTTGGTGGATGGCACTCTGACAATGTTCCATCCCACAGTCATCATTAGCATGTCACTGGCCCTTCCATAAGTATGAATTATCCCCTTCTCATGAAAACTCCTGCTCTGACCTCCCAGGGCTCCTGTGCCAAGGATGTAAAAACGCTTTCCTTCTTTCTAAACCTAACACTTCCAGGCTCTGAGAACACTTCCCCGTCTGCCTCCGCACCCAGCCTCTGCCCAGGTTTGGATGATGCTTGTGCATGAAATATTGGTCACATAATTGAGACAGCTCAGATAATCTGCAAAAGAGAGGGCTCAAACTTGACATCCCCAGGAGAACATTTACCATGTCAAGAAGCTTCCATCACCATCCACAATCTCAGAAACTCCATTTGACTAAACGCAGGGTGGCTGGTGGGTTGGAAAAATCGGGCTGTTCTGAGCCTGGTTGTCTTGTGTGACAGACCAGTGCATGAAGGGACGATGCCCCAACCTGCCCCCAGGTGACTGTCCCTCTCTAAGTCGCTTCTTAGAACTAAGGCCTTTGTTGGAAAACCTCTTTCATCCTCTCTTACTTCCTTTCGGTCTCTTTCATTCTTTTTAATCAATCAATATACCTTGTTTTTTTAGAACAGTTTTAGATCCACAGAAAAACTGGGCAAAAGTACAGCATTCCTTTTTACCACCTTGCTCCCTACCACAGTTTCCCTGCTGACACCTTACCTCGGTGTAGCATATTTTGTTAACAGTTGTAACAATGGGGCACCTGGGTGGCTCAGTCAGTTAAGCTCTCAACTCTTGATTTCAGCTCAAGTCATGATCTCGGGGTCCTGGGATCAAGCCCCATGTCAGGCTCCCTGCTTAGCAGGGAGTCTGCTTAATGATTCTCTTTCCCTCTCCCTCTGCGTCATTACCTTTCTCTCTTAAAAAAAAATCGTAACACTATTGATGAGCCAATATTGGAACATCACTATCAACAAAGTCCACAGTTTACATCAGGATTCCCCCTTTGTGTTTTACATCTTATGAGGTTATACAAATGTGTAATGACGTGCCCACCACCACCATATCACACAGAGTATTCTCACTGTCCTAAAAATCCTCTGGGCTCCGCCTGTTCCTCTCTCCCTCCCCTTTAGCCCCTGGCAACAACTGATCTTTTCACTGTCTCCATAGATTTGCTTTTTCCAGCATGCCGCAGAGTTGGAATCACACAGCACGTAGCCTTTTCAAACCAGCTTCTTTCACTTAGTAATATGCAGTTAAGGTTCTCCATGTCTCTTCATGGCTTGATGGCTCATTTCTTTTTATTGCTGAATAATGCTCACATGCCTTCTTTATCTTATTCTCTCAAGGTAATAATCCTGATCCATGCTCTGTCTCTAATCCTAAAACAGGCAGAATGACCCCACTAACAAAGGAAGAGCCAACAGTTAGGGACCCGCTCACCCTCTCCCTAGCTCCCCCAACACACACACACACACTTGTGCAGTGAGATGACACAACCTGGTAGGATAAGAGCCCAGCCATCAGCCAACCTGAATCACACCAAATCCAACAGAACCACATTCTAAAGTCACATACCACACACTGTTACATTTGTATTTCAAGAGCAGATGCTTTGGATGGATAACGAAGATGTGGCTCATACATACAATGGAATATTACTCAGGCATCAGAAAGGATGAACACCTACCATTTGCATCGACATGGATGGAACTGAAGGGGCTTATGCTGAGTGAAATAAGTCAATCAGAGAAAGGCAATTACCATATGGTTTCACTCACATGTGGAACATAAGGAATAGCACAGAGGGCCAGAGAGAAAGGGAGGGAAAGTTAAATGGGAAGAAATCAGAGAGAGAGACAAACCAGGAGAGACTCTGGACTCTGGGAAACAAACTGAGGGTTACAGAAGGGAGGGGTGGGGGATGGGGTGACTGGGGGATGGACATTAAGGAGGGCATGTAATGTGATGAGCACTGGGTGTTATGTGCAACATGAATTATTCAACACTGGACCAAAAACTAATAATGTACTATATGTTGGCTAATGGAATTCAAATTTTTAAAAATTAAAAGTTAAAAATAAATAAATAGATGCTTTGGGGGCACCTGGGTGGAGTTGGTTGAGTGTCCCTTATCCCGCTCCCTCTGTTCCTCCCCACCACCCACTTGTGTTCATTCTCTCTCCCAAGTAAGTAAATAAATCTTAAAAAAAAAAAAAAAGAGTTGATGCTTTTAAGTATATACACTTTTATTTGTGGCTCTAGAAAGTTCATCTCAGTGCCACACGACTGTGCAGGCAAACCTTCAAAGATTAAAGCTGTTCCAGAATCAATAGTTTATGTTCTTTTATGGAAATATTAGCCTCTTCTTAAGGAGCTTGTTCCTGCTTGCTTGACACAGAAGCTCCAGGGACCCAACCAGTCTCTGAGCTCCCTGGGAACACTTGACTGTGTTTTCTACAGTCAAATCCTTCTCTCCCAGACATCCTCCATGACCGTTCTGTCAAATGAGCACTAAACCTTTGAAGCAGAGAAAATCCCCTCCCTGTGTGTGCAGTGGGGTCTACAGGCAGGCGCATGGGCAAGGACTGGGCTTTGTACAAGTTCATGGTCCCCACACGGCTGAACAGCCAGCTTTTCCCAATCCTACTGCTTCCCAATCCGCTAAACTTGTCAACAGATACCTCAGGATGCTGACCCAAAAGGGCTGGAAGAGTATCCGTTGCCCCCCACAAAGCTGCACCCACAAAGCTAGGACTCACGTGTGAGAGAGGAGTTGGTTGTGTGAAACGGGCCCATGGTACCCTAGACACCCTTCACGGGGCTGTTAAAAGACTCAGTGACTTGGGGTGGGGCCAGCACCCTAGCAGGTGAGGCGCTTGCCTCAAAGGCAAAGTTCAAGAGGGCACCAAAAAATTCAGGAATCGAGGCAAATACCATCTTGAGCCAATAGGTTTAAAAGTGAAAATGAACACCCCCCAAAAATTCACGGTGAACAAAGTATCAACTTTTTAAATAAAGGCAGACGGCAACCCAGAATTCACATGACCCTGAAAATCCGCGTCTCACTGTCCTCACCCTAATTCCAGCCCTAGGATGAAATAATGGGTGTGAACATGCTTTGAAAACTGCAAAGAGCTGCCCAAATGCAAGGCCCTATTACTACGAGCGTATAATTATTGTAGATAATAAGGTCAGTGACAATTCAGAGAAGAGGCAGCTGTGTATGGATAGACCCGGGTGGTTCAAGAAAGTGTCGTGAATCAGAGATGAACTTTGGCAGGCAGGTCGGGTTTACAGAGGCAGAAGGGAAGATGGGCCTGGGCCAGCAAGGGAGCCAGAAACAGGCAGGGCCGAGCAGAAGAACACTCACTGCATGCATTCTAGGAGGCAGCGGAATACAGGAGATAGATATTGTCGTGATTCAAACAGAAGGTGTGAAGAATAAAAAGGAAGATGGTGGGAAGGGGCCAGAGTCCATAGGCCTAAAAGAGTCACCAAACAGTCTGGGAAGGATTTAATAGGAAGAGTAGTTTCATGAGCACCGAGTTCTAACGCCAATTCCAAAGCAAGAACAAATGAGCAGAAGCAATGGTATTACTGCCTTTTATGTACATAACGTACTGCTCCCCTGTAAAACTAATACAAGCTCATTCTATAAAATGGGAAAAATAAAAAAAGGGAGAGAGAAACACATTCAGAATTGTGATACACTGTCTTTCCCTATTCTCTAGAAGAGACTCTTCTCCAGGAAGAGGTAGTTCGGTTAGGAGAGTGTGTGCAACAGTCCCAGAAACAGAGGAGACTGAAAGGTCAGGTATGTGGAAACTCAGACTTTGAAGAAACAAAACAGCAATCGGTGGGAGGAACAGGTCCTTTCTCTGGGGATCCTCACTCAAGCAAGCCCTGACTGCAGGTGAGATCATACCCTAGTCAGCATCCGTTGTCACCAGATGCCTCTGGGAAGCTCCCACTCAAATACAACCTTGGTACACATCAAACGCTGTTCTTTTCTAGCATGGAAAAAGGTGAATGGCCTTGACGCTTTGAGTCAGGTTTCCCCCTCTTCTTTTCAAACAGCTGCCACCAAACTGATGGTTAAGGACATCAGAAACATTCTCCTGTGCTCTACAACAGGAGGTCATTCCTGGGTGTCTGCCTGGCAAAGAGCAGACACACGCTGGGCTCCTGACAGAGGACAGCCCACTCCTGGTGTGCAGCTCTGTACCACTAGGCTGGCGTTCCAGTCCCACCCAGGGCGACCCTTTTTTCCTTTCTTCTGTGAAAGTGAAGATTCCTTCCCAAGCACACAAAAAGTATCTCTTTCTATCAGCAGATCCCAGGACCCCTGACTAAAGAGCCAGACTGAGAAGTCTGTACCAGATGCTTGTTTTCCTTTGAGTGAATAGGCTAGATTTGGGTAATATGAGTCCCAAAAGTGACAGCAGGTATGTGGCCATTAACCCTACTTGAGAGTAATCCTTAAAAAGCAATTCAACTTATAGAAAAAGATGCCAATTCTTCACTTTAATTAGCTGAGTGTAATACTTAGTATTTAGTTCTTAATAAAGATACTAACCATGAGCTTAACTCTAACAGCGGGACTGCAGCACTGACCATGTCTGTAAGAAGACAAAATGCAAGTAAAAAGTCTAACAATCCACGGATAAAGTAGTGCAGACCAGACATTGGTCCTAAGGGTGAACATGTGAGCGCTGGGTCCGCACTGAGCAACATCAGCCAGAAGACATGGGGAAAGGGAACTATTCACTGGGAAAAGGACAGCAGAGCTAGGACTGAGCAGATGGGGAGCGGGGAGAAGGGATGGAGGGACAGGGGCAGACAGCAATGACCTTCCTTTACTAGAAGAATAAGAACATAACTCTGCAAAACCATGAGCTGCTTTTATTTCCTGAAACACTCACCACAGACAGTTATTTAACATCTTAAACAATCCTTAAAATAATTTTACAGATGAGAAAACTGAGACCCAAAGGGATTAAGAAAGCTGCTTGGGGTCCCATATTTATCAGGGACAGAGCTAGGTTTCAGACCCAGTCTTCTGATTCCAGAATCCCTGTTCTTACCTGGTATGTGATAAAAAATGATAAGACATGAATAATTCACATTGTCAGTGTTCACCACTGTGATATGTTTGGTTTGATAAGCAGGGTATGTTGTGGTAAAAAGATAGTTTTTAGGAAAATGGGAGAATGACCCAGAGGGGTCCAGAGGGTAAGGTAAAGTAGAGAGTCTGGCACGAAATAAAGAGGGCATGGCCAAGGGGGAAAAGGCAGCACAGCTGGAGGGGATGTCTCAGACTGGAACTCCAGAAAGTAGCCCAAGAGTAATGGGGGACTGATATTCCCAGTGCTGTTGCCCTGATGCAGGTGTCGAGCAGGAAGCCTGTTTGGTGCCCACACAGGGTGGCTAGAGAGAACTAGAGGTAGGTTCTCTGTGTGCAACGTGTTAAATCCCAGTTTCCACGCCAGGAACACAATTCCAAAGTAAAATGGAGAGTCCATCCTCTCCTCCGAAGAACTCCCCTCCACGTGGGTGCGCTGTCCCGTGTCACCTGGGCATGCAGGGGGTACGTGAAAGGGGCAGGATAAAGGACAGCCTGGACAGCCTTAGTGCTTTCACACCTGCCTCTACCCTGACTCACAGGGAGGAGAAAATAGCAGCTGTGTTTTCCTTGCCAGGAGTTACGCTGGTATTGGGAAGACCAAGATAAATAGGACCTGGGGGAGTGACTGCCCAGGACGCATCCTGGCTGGGACCCAGCAAGCTCCAGACATCCTGGAGAGTTTTCTCTGGCCCACCTGTCACCTCCCAAACTCTCTTGGCCCATCCCAGGAAGCCAACCCACCTACCCAACCTGAGTTGAAGGAAAACAACAAACAGGATCATCACCCACAGGCAGTTACTTGGCTCCTACTGCATACAGTCGTTACAACATCCCAGGGACACAGAAATCCATAAGGCCCTGAGACTGCCCTAGAGGGGCTACAACATTTGTTAGAGCAATAGTTGGGCACAGAAAAAGATGGGTTTTCTTGCTGATTATGAATTTGCTAATGTATTATGGATGAAAAAGATCTTTCCAGCAAACTCATCATTTTCCCCAACAACATGCAATCATTTCACAGTATCCTTATTGAGTTAATGCTGGGTTATGGCATATATAGTATAACATAAGGAAATGGCGGCAGAGATCTTCATACTACCAAAATATGTAAATTATATATTTATACTGTTTTAAATGTACTTTATCAGATTTAGTGAAAAATAAAATTTTTTGAATGTAAAGTAAAAGATGTAAAAAGTAAAGATAAGAAAGCCAAATAAACTTCCCCAAATTTTTGGCTGGAAGATAGTAAAGAGCAAAAGAAACATATGCTAAACAGATAAAAACTGGAAAATACTAAGGTGGCAGCATAATCATGAGATATTCTACCCAAGCTTTATAATTCTGTCTTTTAAAACTAAACCCATTTAGAATATTTAATTCTGCAGCATGGCTTTACTTTCTCTTTTTTTCACTGTTGGAAAAATCACAGAGTACAGTTTATGAGTATGATGATTTTAAAATAAGTATTAAGTGCCTGAAAAACAAAACAACAGGTGACTTCCATCTGTCGTAACCTATAAATTCGTTGAATTTCTACTGTAAAATATGTGTGTAAACACACGTGCAAGTCACGTGCACATGTGCGTGTGTGTTTCTATCAAGAAATCCTAGTACAAACCAGAAGGTTTCCACTGCACCAACTAGGTATAAACATAGTAATATGTGCAACTAATGATAAATTCTCTCATAACACCCTGTTTCTGCTGGGCATCCTTTTGAGATTAGCATACGAAAACTCCTGTCTCACCTATAATTTCAAAACACTCTTTCATTTTTGATTCTTTGTTTTTATGATAAAATGTCTTACAAAGTAGGGACATTTATTTACCATGAGTCAAGTAAAAGGCAATCTAATATGACAAGATTCTTCCCATTCAGAATGTTATTTATGGACCATAGACATATGAATAAATGTTTCTTAAAATATCCCTCATGAAATTCTAGTGTTACAATACCTGGAGGGGGAAAATGTTGCATATTCAAATAAAATTAGTAAACACCTCGTATTGTGTCCCTTTTGGACCTTCATGCCCAAAAGCGTTATAAAGGCTATGAGAAATCCTGAAACAGACACAGCTCTCTAAATTCATCTCATAAACATACCTGCCCAGAGAAACCCCTGCCTTTTTTTCCCCGAAAAGCATAATTTGGAAAGTTTAAGGTGATGCACATAGAACTATACCTACCTCAACCCAAAAACATTCACTATAGATGAGGTGATCATGACATTATTTACTGTATATATAAGAACTAACCATCTGCAAGATCTCCTTGGATCTAGCAATGCTTCTCTTCCCACTTCTGAAACTGATGAGCAAATACCCGTCCACACTCCTACGAGGTTAGAGCAAGTGTATCAAAGTTTGCAAGAGAAGCAGAATGAGTAGAAGACATATAGAAAAACGCACTACAAAGAGTTGGTATATGTAATTGTTGAGGCAAATCTGAAATGGGTAGGGCAAGCTGTTGGTAATAGCACGGCAGCACTGTGGTGAACAGAGCATAGAGTATAGAGCATAGAGTGGTGTAATCACTATGGTGTAAACCTGAAATTAACATAACATTGTGTGTCAGTTACACTGGAAAGAAGGAAGGAAAGAATGAATGAACGAATGAATGAGTGGATGAATGAACAAATGAACGGAAGAAAGAAGGAGGGATAGAGGGAGGGAGGGAAGGCAGGGAGGAAGGTGGGAAGGAGAGAGAAAGGGAGGTAGGAACAAATGAACGAGCAAGGTAGAACTTGAGCACAGGCAGGGTCTTCTTCTCTGAGGGAAATTTCAGCCCTGCTTTTAAGGATTACATGAGAGACTGTGGACTCTGAGAAACAAACTGAGGGTTTTAGAGGGGAGGGGAGTGGGGGGTGGGTATTAAGGAGGGCACGTATTGCATGGAGCACTGGGTGTTATACGTAAACAATGAATCTCGGAACACTACATCAAAAACTAAAAATGTATTGTGTGGTGACTAACATAACATAATAAAAAATAATTTAAAAAAGGATTTACAACTAACGAATCAGTCCCACATAATCCTTTCCTTAAAGTCAAGTAATTATGAAATTGAATAATATCTAAAAAAATACCTTCACAACAACATCTAGATTAATATGTGAGTGAATAACTGGAGACTGTAGCTTAGCCATGTTGATATAGCTCAAAGATCCCAACTGTCCACTCCTTGTCAACTTGGCAGTCATACATGTCTCCTTCAACCATATTTGATTTCTAAATAAAGACACAACAATCTTATTTCCACTTAATTGGACACACATATCCTGCATACAACCAAAAACATACTCACCTTTTCCCCAGAAAAGGATACAAAGCTCTGCATAATGTTCTTTGATATTCTGTGCCTTAAATGCTGAGATAGAAAGTTAACTACAATTAATACATCTTATGTTAGAGGATAAGAGGGGAAAAAAGGGGAAAATATTTGTGTTGTATATACACACATATAGCCATTAAAATACTAGGAAGAAATACCCATAACTATTACAAGTCCTCATTTCTGCAATTGGTCACACAACCAGAATATCTAAGATGGTCTCTACTTAAAGTTAGCTGATTATGAACTATAATCATATCTACAAAATACCTTCACAGCAACTTTGAGATAAGTGTTTGAATGAAAACTGGGGACCATCATTTAGTCATGTTGATATATCTAAGAGACCACCATCTTTGCTGAGCAGGGTGACCCAAATCTTTGTTCATAAAGAGTCTAGACCATTATCAGTACTGCAAGTATTAGGTTTTGTAGTTTATTGACTTTAATCACATTAAAGGCACTGATTTAGAGCATGTACTGCATCTTAGAGGACAAGGTATCTAGCTAGTGTTTTAACTGAATCATTAGAAGGTCACTCTAAAAAAATTATTTTTATTTTAAATTTAATATTTTTAAGAAAAGGCCATTCTACCATTTTGTCAGGCCAGATACTTCAGGATGATAGGGGGAAATGGTAAAATTAGTGAATTCCATGAGCATGGGCCCATTACCATTTTTCATTTGCCGTGAAGTGAATTCCTTGATCAGAAACAATGCTGTGTGGAATACCATGACGGTGGGAGAGCCATTCTCTAAATCCATGAGTTCCAGCTTTGGCAGAAGCATTGCACATAGGAAAAGCAAGTCCAGACTAAATATCTATTCATGTAAAAGCAAAGTGCTGCCTGCCCCTTCCATCCAACGTAATCAATCTGCCACCAGATAGAATACTGATATGATGATATCAGAAGACTGATATGATATGGCACCATATTGCAATCTGCTTCTCAAAGATTGGACATTCAGCAGTGGCCACAGGCAGGTTGGCCTGGTGAGTTTCTGACTCATGCATAACCTCCATTCCTACCACCATGGCCACTTCGTTCATGAGTCCTTTAGGCAATGACAGGAGAACTGGGGAAAGAAGCTGCCTGGCATCCACAGAAGAGGTCACCCTACCTACTTGATTATTAGGATCTTCCTCTGCTGAGGCCACATTTGGTGAATATTTGCATGCAATACAAACAACTTCACATTCTTTGCTCATTCAAAGAGATCTATCACATACCTCTTCCCAGATCTCCCTGTCACCAATTTTCTAATCGTGTTCTTTCCAAGTCCCTGACTATGCAGCCAACTATTTGTCACAGTTCCTGAATCTGTATAACCTGACACCTCTGACCATTTCTCCTTCCAGGACAGCAATCAGGTGTACTGATTGGAGTTTATACCACTCTCATATATGCCCATCTCATATTTATCACTTCATTTAATAATAGAATGAATGTTACTGTGCATGCCCAATGTTATGGTTTGGTAGATTGGACAATAACCAATTCATGATGTGTAGGTGACTTAACATAGTAGCTTGGTGTCCCATGGTTAAGTGTTCAGTCTCTGCTAAGTAGTAAGCCAAAAGGATTTTTTCAGAAAGAAAATAGTTATCCCAGAGGATGGCAGGGCTTGTTACAAAATGGTAAGAATTCAACTGTGATTCAACTATAGAAGACTGCCAATAGTTTCAAACAGCATCTCTATCTGTCACTGACGCTTCAGGCATGATAGGATCTGCTGGATCATATGGCCCAAGTGGCAGAGCAGCTTGCACGGCAGGCTGGACCTGTTGCAGAGCCTTCTCTTATTCTGGGTCCCACTCAAAACTAGCAGCTTTTCAGGTCACTCAATTAATTGGCCAGAGTAGCATCCTCAAATAAGGATTATTTGCTTTCAAAATCTAAAGAGGCCCACTAAGAATTGTGCCTAATTTTTATTGTTGGAGGGCCATCCATTTTTCACCTTAGGAAGGATATCTCTTTTAATGCCATTCCGATCAAAATTCCACCAGTATTTTTCAAAGAGCTGGAGCAAATAATCCTAAAATTTGTATGGAATCAGAAGAGACCCCGAATTGCTAAGGAAATGCTGAAAAAGAAAAACAAAACTGGCAGCATCACGTTGCCTGATTTCAAGCTTTACTACAAAGCTGTAATCACCAAGACAGGATGGTACTGGCATAAAAACAGACACGTAGAGCAGTGGAACAGAGTAGAGAGCCCAGATATGGACCCTCAACTCTCTGGTCAAATAATCTTCGACAAAGCAGGAAAAAATATACAGTGGAAAAAGGACAGTCTCTTCAATAAATTGTGCTGGGAAAATCGGACAGCTATATGTAGAAGAATGAAACTCGACCATTCTCTTACACCATACACAAAGATAAACTCAAAATGGATAAAAGACCTCAACGTGAGACAGGAATCAATCAGAATCCTAGAGGAGAACATAGGCAGTAACCTCTTTGATATCAGCCACAGCAACTTCTTTCAAGATATGTCTCCAAAGGCAAAGGAAACAAAAGCAAAAATGAACTTTTGGGACTTCATCAAGATCAAAAGCTTCTGTTCAGCAAAGGAAACAGTCAACAAAACAAAGAGGCAACCTACGGAATGGGAGAAGATATTTGCAAATGACAGTACAGACAAAAGGCTGATATCCAGAATCTATAAAGAACTTCTCAAACTCAACACACACAAAACAGATAATCATGTCAAAAAATGGGCAGAAGACGTGAACAGACACTTCTCCAATGAAGACATACAAATGGCTATCAGACACATGAAAAAATGTTCATCTTCACTGGCCATCAGGGAGATTCAAATCAAAACCACATTGAGATACCACCTTACACCAGTTAGAATGGCCAAAATTAGCAAGACAGGAAACAACGCGTGTTGGAGAGGATGTGGAGAAAGGGGAACCCTCTTACACAGCTGGTGGGAATGCAAGTTGGTGCAACCACTTTGGAAAACAGTGTGGAGATTCCTTAAGAAATTAAAAATAGAAATTCCCTAAGACCCTGCAATAGCACTACTGGGTATTTACCCCAAAGATACAGATGTAGTGAAAAGAAGGGACATCTGTACCCCAATGTTCATAGCAGCAATGGCCACGGTCACCAAACTGTGGAAAGAACCAAGATGCCCTTCAACAGACGAATGGATAAGGAAGATGTGGTCCATATACACTATGGAGTTTTATGCCTCCATCAGAAAGGATGAACACCCAACTTTTGTATCAACATGGACGGGACTGGAAGAGATTATGCTGAGTGAAATAAGTCAAGCAGAGAGAGTCAATTATCATATGGTTTCACTTATACGTGGAGCATAACAACATAAAAACACGGAGGACATGGGGAGATGGAAAGGAGAAGGGAGTTGAGGGAAATTGGAAGGGGAGTTGAACCATGAGAGACTATGGACTCTGAAAAATATTCTGAGGGTTTTGAAGGGGCGGGGAGTGGGAGGTTGAGGGAGCCAGGTGGTGGGTTTTATGGAGGGCACGTATTGCATGGAGCACTGGGTGTGGTGCATAAACAATGAATTCTGTTATACTGAAAAGAAATTAAATTAATTAATTTTTTTTTTAAAAAAGAAGGGATATCTCAACAGGCCCTGTGCCACTGAACCCCTAGGTATTTCATCAAGGTATAAATCCCCTAAACTTTTTGTGGAATTTATTTCCCAACCTCTGGCATTCAAGTGTCCTACCAACAAGTTTAGAATTATTGCTACTTCTTGCTCACTAGGTCCAATCAGCACAATATCATCAATTTAAGGAACCAGAGTGGTGTCCTATAAAGGGAGGGGTAATCAAGGTCTCTGAATACTATAACATTAGACTACAGAGTTGAGATAGCCCAGAGGTAGGAAAGTGAAGGTGTACAACTAGCCTAGTTGAAAGCAAACTGTCTCTGGTGGTCTCTATTAACAACTATAAAGTAAAAAGCATTTTCCAAATCAGTAACTGCATACTAGCGTACAAGTAGCTACCAAGGGATATGTTAATTTGCTCAAGTAACAAAACCACGTCTGGACCAGCCACTGCAATTGGAATAACCATCTGATTGAGCTTGTGATGATCTGCTGTCACTTCCCAAGACACATCTGTCTTTTGTACAAATAAACGAGTTAAATGTCAATGTGGTAAGAATCAACAACTCTGCATCTTTCAAGTCCTCAATGATAGCATTTATCTTTGCAAACCCTTCAGAAATGCAATATTATTTTTGGTTTACTATTTTTGTAGGTAGAGGAAATTCTAGTGACTTTCATTTGACCTTGCCTACCATAATAGCCTTCACTCCATAGGTCAAGGAACCAAAGTGGAGATTCTACCAGATGCTGGTGATATCTATGTATATGCATTCCAGAACTGGAGAAATAACCACAGGTTGGTTTTGAGGAACCACTGAGCCCTCTATGAGATAGACCTGACACTGATCACCTGACCTCCATAAGCCCCTACTCTGACTGGACTACTCTGATGGACCATGGTGATGTTTTAAGTCTCCTGGCATCAGTGTTGGTTCAGACCCAGTGTCAAATAAACTCTAAAATGTCTGTTTATTTCCTTTCCCCAATGCACAATAACTTCAGTAAATGGCTTTAGATCCCTCTAGGGAAGACTGGGAGAAAGATTATCAGTATCAATCTTTGGCAATTTGCTAAGATCCTTCCTTAAGGGGATCTGTTTCCCCTTCATTTAAGAGGTTCTGGATCTAGGGGAGCCTGGGTGGCTCACTCAGGTAAACATCCAGCTCTTGATTTTGGCTCAGGTCATGACTTCAGGATCATGAGATCTAGCCCCACACTGATAGTGGAACCTGCTTAAAATTCTGTCTCCCTCTCTTTCTGTCCCTCACCCACTGCTCTCTCTTTCTCTCTTTCTCTTTCTCTCTCTCTCTCTCTCTCTCTCTCTCTCCCTCTTTCTCTCTCTCTCTCTCTCTCTCTCTCTCTCTCTCTCACACACACACACACACACACACATGTTCTGGGTCTATAAGCTGGCCCAAATCTGGGAATTGATCAGGGGCCATGATTCTGTTTTGGTAAGTCCAGTTAGATTTCTGTTCACTGATCTAAAACTCTTCCACTCATACAGATCAAGTAAGAATATGATAGACTATCCATCTATTTCTTTTCTAGAGACATCATGATCAATCAGACAGTGCATACGTCTCTGTGAGTCAGACTATATGATGACTACTGCTTTGACTCCCTGGCCAATTACAGTAACCATGACCATCTTGTATTTTGCAATTAAGTACCCATATTTGGCCCCTGCCACCCTGGGATCCAATTATCCTCATTGCACTTAAGGATTTCAGTTCAGTGGTAGCAGTTACCACTGTAATTTCTGTCCTGCAGAGAAGAGTGAGAACACAACTCCTCCAGTATGTTGTGCTTCCCCACACCAATTGATTTCTCATTCTCATGGTGAAGGGAACGTCCTGTGGACCCTCCCTGACTGAATAAGCAGATCTTATGTGATAATTCCTCTTGAACATTCCTATCTACCCAAGCATTTGGTTTCCCTCCTCTACATTATATTGAGGCAGGTATGACATTTTACCTTCATTTGGTTTAGGCCACGTTTGAGTCTGTGTTTCAACTGAACAAATCAGCAAGGCTTTGCAGTCCTTTCTAGCTCTCAAGATAAAATACTGAATTCAGAATTTCTGCCTAGGACTATATCAATGACAGGGTATGTTCTGAAGACATTCAGCAGTGTCTTGAGGCAACCAAAGTATAGAGGCAAAGCAGGGCAGACCTCCTCAGACTGTGGCAGGAGGGCTCTTCTACTAGCAAAGAAGACTGGGCAGAAGTTAGGGGTTGGATATTCCCAGTTTCATAAGGATCTGCTCATATGTCCCCATTCCAGTTCTCGGGACTCAGTCCTTCACAATCAATTTCCTACTGGCAGCAATTTTCAAACTCTTTTCTCAGGAGTTCTGGAATTTCTCAGGGGAAAAGGAGCAGTAGAGCTCTGGGTCTTACTACTATCTCATCCAGAGATGCTTGATTTTTACCTGTTATAAACATCAAGTTTCTATGTAAAACTGTATTTGGAAAAAGAAATTTGAAAAAAAGACCAAGTCAGGCCGTATGCTCCTCAGCTAGGAAAGTCTACAGGCTGGCAAAGACAGTTTAGCACCTTTTGCCCCAACCATGCATTTTCAGGAAGAGTAGACAATTCCGTTTTCAGCTGGAACACGGATGAGCCCTTGGGGTAAACAATGTTTACACGCAGTGCTGTCCAAACTGACACAGCATCAGTGCAGCTTAGCCTCAGCTAATGCCCACACTCCACCGCATACTGCCCCATGCCCTTTGGAACCCTATCACCCGCCTGTCGGTCAAGCTGGTCAGCATTGGTCTGACTTTGGAACAAGCCAAACATATACTGTGTTGGGGCCTAATGAACCCCAGGTTCCCACAAAGGAGGTCACAACACTAAGGGCACTAACCAGGATCCGGGTAGAAGATGAAGAGCCGAACAGTGGCCTTCACCTGGATGGAGTTAAATCTGTTCCCATCTGTGCAACACTCACAGTCACTTCCTGGGATGTAATCCACGGGCTGATTCCTCATGACTGCTGTTTACCTGTGCTCAGGTAAACCTCCACCTTCAAATAGCTGGGCTTCCCCAAAACATGGTTCCACACCAACTCAGAAGGTAAGTGCCCTTTCCATACAGTTGTGTTTTACCATCTCCCCACATCATCCGCCTTGTACTAAGAGGCAGTGGGAACTACAAAGCATAGAGAAAAGTCCTGAGTGTGTAGCTTTGCGCAGTGGCAGTATCGTAGCCAATGAGGTTTATCCGAGGCGCAGTTATTGCTAAAAGTCCTGAGTGTGAATTCCAAGCCAACTTCATACTAAAAGCACTGGGACCAGTCTGCTCTGAGGCTGTCATTCCATGTGCTTCTTGGATATGCCTGCATCAAGAAGCACATACATATTAAATAAATCAAGTGTAACAAACCCATAATACAGTGCCTATAGCACATCATCAAGATCAGTTCTTAACCTTTTACAAAACAGCAAGAAAATAAGAAGCCTCAAGGTTCTGTGTATTATGTAACTCCAACACCACCTTCCATCTCTTAAATTCAACTCCTTTATTTTGATTGCTCAGTTTTTCATTTCTCTTCTTCCTTCTTTCTTTAACTTGATAATTTGGTAAGAATAAGGAACTTCCAGAAGTTTTAGAGATACAAGTATAATAACTCCTAAGCCAGCTTAGACATTTTCCTGTAGTGTTATTATTGTGCAGATTCAGAAACCAAAATAAAAGCACATGATCCCTCAGAGGGTTCCCCGAATGTCCCAGATGTCCCTGACTGCTGTGTCACACGGTAGAAGGCCCTGTGTATCACTTCACATCACACAGAGATGTCCCTGACTACCAAGTCACATGGCAGACATCCCTGACTGATATGTCACACAGTACTTGTCCCTGACTGCTGTGTCACAGTGACCTGTATGGGTGGCCTCAGAAAATCAACTTCACTAACCAACCAGCTCAATAAGGATGAAGAGGCTGACATATGGCTGAGAAGAAAAAGTCAGACAACTTGCAATGACTCATACAGATGCTTGAAAATGAAAAATCCATACACAGCCACCTACAATATTTTAATTTAAAAATTTTACCCAAGTCCTTTGGAAATATAATTTGCATGAAAACCCACATTTCTAAAAAGGTTTTCAGTTCTCACATATGATTTCCCAGACCTCCAGACTTCTGTGTCTCCTTCTAAGTACAGATCATTTTCCAAGCTTTGGTGTATAAAATACGAACACCAGTTTTGAAATCTAATCGATTCACTACTTCCAGTGGAAACGGGAAACTTAAATTCAAATTCTTATCAGAGTATTTTTAAAGGCAACTTCAGGATTTGGGGAGGGAGAGGAAAAAATATCTTTTAGCCTACATCTCTTTTGTCTGGGTTTCTAGCTTCCCTGCCCTCTCCTCATCCTCCCCTCCTGGCCAGGAAGTGGTGGTGAGAGGCTTGTTGGCACCCATGACTCAAGTGTGGGAAGCCTCTCCCCTGGAACAGTGGAATTTTAGCTAGAGGGTTCAAGGGTCCCTTGCGGATCTTGCATACCACAATCCTACTCTCTGTTTGACACTTCTACCCCAATATGTGTTGTCATTAGTAGATTTGAAAGCCGATCTGGAAACAAATGAGGACACATACCTAAGATTTCTCTAGGGGAAGGATGAGGCCACCTGTATCGCTTCAAGTACTTTCTTACCCACCTGAACAAAAAGATGTGTGTGTGCACTACGATTCTGAAAGCTATCAGATATGATGTTCAGAATTATTCTGACCCCTTACACAGAATGCCCAGCACTAAGATATGGTATATAGGGGGCAGGGAGACCCTCAGAATAGCAAAGTTGACCTCAAAAGACTTGAGTCCTGTTATTCTAGATTCTATCTTCACTTCCTTTCATGCAACTGACAAGTAAAGTGTGCCCCTTCCCTTAGTTGGGAGCCCTCCTCAAATTCTCTCAGAGCTATATGCCCTTTGGATGCTTCCACTGCCTGAGGTCTCGTCACAGCACCCCTTCCTACCCAGGGCTTCCCATTCTGTTTCTGCTACCAAAGCTTACTATTCTTGCTTGTTTTTCCTCTGGCTTTACTCCACATGGACTAAAATGGGATCTAATAGATTAAATATATGAACAAAATCCTGTCAAAACTCCAGACAGGTACTGTGTTACCCACCCCCGTGCCTTCTGCCCCTGTGCCTAGTGACAAACCACCTGTCTCCAAAAAGTCCTGTGTAAAACACTGGAGACAGTCCCCTGGAGCAGATATTTAAGGAGAGGTAGGCTGGCTTCCAGTGTGGCTAAACCACACTGCGAGAGAGGCAACCCACTCTACCCATCCATGAGACCAGCCATGAACACATTTGCATTCATCTCTATCCCAATCCCTCTCAGAAAATAGCATCCCAGAACTATGCCGTGCTATCTCTAGAGATAAGATTCTTGAACATACTGTGTAGGACACAGAATGAGGGTGTTACATTTAACATCAGGTAACTTTGCAGCTTCTAAACAATGGTGTGTTGGTAAATGTTTATCAACAGGTTCTTCAGGAAAAAGAATGGACATACATACACACACATGCACATGTTTATTTGAAATCTTGCTGATCTGGGGCGCCTGGGTGGCTCAATAGGTTAGAGCCTCTGCCTTCGGCTCAGATCATGATCCCAGGGTCCTGGGATCAAGCCCTGCATCGGGCTCTCTGCTCAGCGGGGAGTCTGCTTCCTCCTTTCTCTCTCTGCCTGCCTCTCTGCCTACTTGTGATCTCTGCCACATAAATAAATAAAATCTTAAAAAAAAAGAAATCTTGCTGATCTAAAAGAGGTATAGACATAATTTATTACTAATAATATACACAGTAATTTTTATTATAAATGCCCCATAGCCAACTGATTCTTACAGAATTTTTTTTTAATTTTTGCTGGACTCCTGCTTCTGCAGCCAACCTAGGGCTGCAACTGACAAACACATATAGCTCCAACATGAGTATTGGTTGAGATCTTCATTTAGTGAAATGAAGAAGCTGAAGATGCATGTCAGCCTGCCACTCATTCATCAACGTCTTGAGCAACTTCTTTGCTAAATCGAGACATAGTTTTCTGTACTGAAAGAGCATTTCCTCAGTTTCTTTGTGGTATTCACAATGGAATGGGTAAGGACATGTCATACTTTAAAGTATAACCCACATTACTAATTGCCGCCTTAAATGCAAGCCAGGATTTCTCAACTTCATACTTGACATTTCAGACAAGAGAACTGGATTGTTCTTTGCCATGGGGTTGTTGAGCATATGGGATGTTTCATAGCACCCCTGGCCTCCACAGTCCCACTGCCACCAAATCCATTCGTGACCATCTGAAGTATCTCCAGACATTGCCAAATGTCCCCTAGGGCTAAAACTGCCCCTACTTCAAAATCACTTATCTTGATGATCAACAAAACAATCAATCAAGTCTTGATTGATTATGTTTGACAAGTTCCATGTTATAAATAAATACTCCCGCTCTGACCAATTTCCAGCCATCAAAGTGACGTCACCCTTGGGAAGAGATGTGCCGTGGCATGCCCTCGTGCAGTGTTTCTACCATGCAGATGCCAGAGAGGTAAATAGCCTCAAGAACATAGACACAGAAAATAAGTAGGAAGATGATGCATTTTTAGGGTTGATTACCTCTGCCTTTAATTTAATTAATTGTAAGCTCACATAATTTAATCTTTAACAATGACTATGGCTGACAACAAGCTCATAGAAATTCCTGAAAATTTATACCAGCCCTCCAAGCCTGGATACCCAGGACTGCTTCTGCCTGTGAGAAGGTGCAGTTTGGCAGTGAGATATTTGCGGTGCCTCTAGACCTGCACCTTGGAGCCGAGTTTTGGGTTTGTTTGCATGATCTGCCTCAGTTAAGGCATGTTCTAAAAACTCTTTCAAAGGCTGAGATCACTCAGTGACCAAGCACACATTCCTCCCTTAAAAACACAACTGGCCAGCAGACTGCCTGGAAATTCATTTGGGGGACTCCCTTCAAAAAGTAACACATTCCTTCAATATTTTCTTCAGAACATGCCAGGCTAACGGCTCCCTGCTCCTTTGCTCCCTCCCTCATCTGCTGTGCTCCCCAGATACTCTGCTAATGGTTTACACAGACCCATGTTCTCACCCTATTACTTCAGGAGGAGAAAGTCCCTTCAAGCCAATTGCTTTTCTACGCATTTCCACAAGACAACAGGTAATACGGAAAGTGAGGGCGGCAGCTGGCAGCTCACACCAGTGCCCAGCCTCCATGCCCAGGGGCCACTCCCTCCTGCAGCAGAGGGCCCCAAG
This sequence comes from Taxidea taxus jeffersonii, assembly GCA_003697995.1. Taxonomy (NCBI): domain Eukaryota; kingdom Metazoa; phylum Chordata; class Mammalia; order Carnivora; family Mustelidae; genus Taxidea; species Taxidea taxus. Next base: position 37,147 of record RCUC01158061.1, on the reverse strand, counting down.
GGCTGGATCAGGGGGCCCAGGCAGCCTCCCTGCACTAAGGCTTAGAGCATGGGGCTGCCCAATCCCTCAGGCTCCACCAACCCCTCAGTTGGGACCAAGATGCAGTGAAGTGAGGAAGACAAAGAAGGACCCAGAAGTGGGCCTAACAGGGACCTCTTGTCACACAGAGCCACCCACCCTGCTGGCACATCCTAGCCACACAGAGAGTCATCGGGGCCAGGATGGGCTCCACAGCCCTCCTGAGATGAGGAGTGGGAAGCAGGACAGGAGGATGTAAGAGGGGTAGCTGTTCAAATGAGAATCATCTTACCACATAAAGACAGTCCCATTGTACCCATCAAGTTCCACCCCTGCCTTCAAGTCCTGGGGGAGGGAGAAGGGATCTGCAGGGACCCTCCTACAGGGAGCAGTGCAGGCCAGGTGGGGCCAATAGGCTCTGACCCTCAGGATGGATGACACCAGTCCATGTGCTCTCCAGACACTTTGGAAAATTCCTCTATTGTGATTCCATTCTGTCAGCGGATCCTGCAGATCAGTGGTTTTCGATGACTCGGGGCTTCTCAGAAGCCTGGGGAACCACAGGGAGGAGTAACGTCATTCAGAGAAGCCTGTCCTCGTCTGTCATGTTCATTCCTCTGAACAGATTCTGGGGAAGAAAGAGTCCCCTGCTGCAATGAGATTTGAACATCTTCTCAGCCACTGCCGGTGAGAAAGAGCTGGGGATTTCTGGAGACAGGCCCTGCCAGTCCCCACCCCAGAGATGGGTTTCATTGCTTTCAAGTAGGGCTTAGATGACACAATTTTTTTAATCTTCTGGGATCCAAAGGTACAGCAGGCTGGGGATGCCGGCTCACCAGCACTAATCATAAAATGTAGCTACATGCATGCCCCAAGACCCACGGGTGTGTGACTCTTTTCTAGACAGGGCGCCCATGGCCGTGGTGTTGTCAGCCGGCTTCCTTGGGGGCCTACCTCACGTCTTGGTGGCAAGCCCTCTTAGCTCTTCTCAGCAGGTGTACAAGGTGTGGGCACTGGTGGTGTCCAAGTGTTGCTCTCACCAGGGTCCTTAGGGGGGGCCCTCTCTTTTGGAGCAACAATGAGAGGGGCCAGAAGTCCTTCATGGTCAGCACCCGGAGGAGGAGGAGCCCATTTGCCCCTGAGGCTTGGGCCCAGCCAGCCTGTCAACCCAGGACTGGAAATCTTGGTCTTTAGATTTTCTTAATTTCTAGTAACTTGAACAGGAAGCCTTGCACCCTTTTCCTTTTATGAGTTGCCTTTCATAGGCCAGATGTCTGCTCCCACCCCCAGAAGGCACTAGAAGCGTGGCTCTAGTTGGGCAGCACAGGCAGGGGTCACAAAGCTGAGCAGGGCCCCAGGAAAGCAGGGAGGCCACTCTGGATGGGCTTTTATTCTCACTTAAGCTTCCCTGGAACACTAGGCTCTCCCCTTGGAGCCTCTGGGTGAGGAGCAGGGACATGCAGGGAAAGAGGCTGTAGGCTTCTTGCTGTCCACCATGTGCCAGTTGTGGACAGATGTTTTTCCAGAGAAAAGGGGAGTCTCCTTGACAGAGTCAGACTGAGGAGTGGGTTCTGAGCACTCCTGGCATGGGGACACTGCCAGGCCATGTTTTATGGCAGCTATAGGGTCATTATATCCTCCGGGCAACTCTCCTGCTCACCGGGAGGAACAGAAGAGAGAGTTCAGATGGACGTCACAGGTCTCCTGGTGAAAAAGGAGGAGGGTGTGCAATGTTCCCACCAGGAAAAGATCTCAACATTCAGTTTCTCAGATTCCAGGTCAAATCCTGTCCACACATTTGAGAAAAACTAGCAAATGGCAGATAAACATCACTCCCTCATGGAGCTATAAGTTTCCTGGCTATCCCAAATCCCTCTTAGCTTCTCCTCTTCTGTTCCTAGTGAACCCAGGTCAGGCACAACTTGCCGCCCTTGCCTGGACTTTATCAGACTCTGGGGTAAAATGTATCAAAAGTTCAACACAGTGAGCCTGTGTGTATATGCAAAAGTGTACCCACACACATGCACATTCACATACATGCACATGCCACACACATACCACACAGAATAGCATTCGCTTGCCAAGTTTCATGAGCCTGAACCCAGATCCCCAGGATCCATGGCACATGCCTTTCTTCTGACTCCTTCTTCACCCCCTGGCTTTTTCTGAGCCAAGTATGCCTCCTTGAGCCCAAACACAATGTTTTTGGTCAGATGAACACATAATGAATACATAGATAAAACGGTTATGGGACCATATAAAAGAAGGAAAAGAATAGGATGCTATATGGGAAAGACCAGGAGAGCTGCTTATATGGCTTGATTTGGGAAGACTTTCTGAAGAACCAGGAGAAGCCAATGATGAGGATTGCCAAGGCAAGAGCATTCCAGGTGGATGGAACTGCAGCTCAAGGGCCCAAGGAGATAAAGACCTTCTGGAACATCTGTAAGGTGGTGCCAGAATTTCCTGAGGCTGGGTCCAGGTGAGTGTTGCCAGACCCAGGGCAGAGAGACAGCCTTCCACCTCCCTCCCTGGTGACATCCTTCCCTTGGACTCCATCTCCAAGTTCTCAAATAATCTGCCACTGGGTGCAGAGTCCTGGCCTGCCCCAGAGTGGCACACTCCAGAACAGTGCAGGGAAGGGTAGGGCACCAGGATACATCAAGGACATTGAGGGTGAGACAGAGGCATGGTGGCAAGCCAATTCAGAACCGGCAGAGAAGAGGAAGGCAAGAGCAAGCCGAGGACAGTGATGTGCCTAGAGCCAGTCATCACTCTACGGCCACTGGCCCTGCCTGACCCGCAAAAGGGTGAAGGTGGACTAGGGGATTACCTCCTCCCAGGCTTGAACTCAGACCAGTTCATCACTGGGCTGACGGGCACATGGTGGCCAGGAGGCTGCGAAGAAGAAGGCTCAGACTAGGGTTCTATTCTTGCCACATGAGTTCTACACCTCAATTGCCTCGCCTACAAAATCTCTAATACTTAGCAAATGATTCTTAATTATCTTCTGGCTCATGAGAGCTGCCTGGTAAATATTCAGGGATTTTGTGAACTGGCTAAACTGCTAAGCTTGCAATCAGCAGCAACAGCAACATTTATACAATGGAAATCGGCAAATTTCCATTGTATAATGGAAGTCAGGGCTTCCCACACACACCCTCCTCCCCACCCCCAACCCCATACCCCCAACTCCACACCCCCTCCACAGAGCTGGTTTACCAGCCTGCCCCGTGTATACCTTTATTTTAAGAACAGAAGGCAGGGATCATATTTATAGCACCTGACACAATGTATCCCCAAACAGCTCCTATTAATCCCTACACTCCCACCAATGCAAACATGACCTCAGCACACCCTTTGGGTCAAAAGACCTCAGAGAAGTCACACTGCATCAGCCCTGCAGACATCTGCACACAGCCACCTTCATGGTGAGCCCCGCTCCACACCCTCATGATCCTACTCCATTAAGGACTTCATGCCCAGGAGCCTGAGAGGAGAGAGAGAGGGAGCCAGCCTCCTTGAAACTCCCTCCACCATGGCCAGGGGAACCATGCCTCCAAAGCAGGCCTGGGGACTCTTTCCTTACCACCCTACACACCCTCCACCTGCCCATTTAGGACCTGGAAACTGCCACTTCTCTACATGATGCTAGACTGTCATTCACAGGAGGTGAGCAAATGCAGACATATGCGAAGGAATCAAACCCCAAGATCTAAGATTCTGAGGCCATGGTGGTGGTGATGGTGGTGTTTCTTTTTGTTTTGTTTTTTTTCTTTTTTTTTTTTTATTTAACTTCAATTTAGTTAACATATATTGTGTGATTAGTTTCAGGGGTAGAACTCAGTGATTCAACAGTTGCATACAAGACCCAGGGCTCAATACACCACGTGCCCGCCTTAATGCCCGTCACCCAATTATGCCATCTCTGCACCCCTCTCCCCTCCAGCAACCTTCAGTTTGTTTCCTAGAGTTAAGAGTCTCTTATGGTTTTCCTCCCTCTTTGTTTTCATCTCATTTTATCTTCCCTTCCCTTCCCCTATGTTCATCTGTTTTGTTTCTTAAATTCCACATATAAGTGAAATCATATGGTATTTGTTTTTATCTGACTGACTTATTTCACTTAGCATAATACCCTCTAGTTCCATCCACGTTGTTGCAAATGGCAAGGTTTCATTCTTTTTAATGACTGTAGCTGTTTTAATTAAGGAATCATTTGCTAAGGGAAGCATTTTGTGGTAGAATTGGATTTTGAGTCTGACAACCTGGGCTCAAGCCAGCCAGTTACTAGATGTGTGACTTCATACAAGTTTGTAATATGGAATGATTGCTTTGACAATAAATGAGATTATCCCTGTCCTGAGCACTCACTAGAGGCTACACATACCCACCCCACCCCCCACTGGTGCTTTACATGGTGCATAGCTCCAAAGCAAGGCAGGCAAGGCCTCTGCCAGGAAGGCTGACCTCCCGAGAGGTAGGCAGAGAGCTGTGGGTGCACTCGGAGGGCTGGAGCCCCCTCCCCCAACGGGCCTCCATTTCCACACCCATGAGCAGTCTTCCCAGGGCAGCAAGCCAGCCATATTCCAAGGACATATCTCTAACACTGGGGTCTGTGGCCTACACAGTCTGTTAAGAAATGATCTCTCACTCCCCATGTTTATTACGAAACAGTGTTCAGGCTTTCATTTCTGATGGAATGAATTAATAATTGTCTCTGGTATAGCTTATTTTCTTTGAGTCAATTTTATGCTTTTGTTTATTTTTAATGACTGTTCTGCCAGGTCATAACTGAGGCCAGCAGGTACTGCATCAAGGCTTAGGAGTTTCACAAGCAGATCTCACTAAATCCCCACAGAGTCTCCAGATGCATGCCACCATCCCTGTTTCCAAACAAGGGAGCTGCACTGCCATCCATCCATAGACCCCAAAAGAGCTTTAATCCAAAATAATCTCAATGAAATTCAGCCTGTTGGGCATTTATTTTCCCTCTCAATGTCTACCAAGTGACCACATACAGATACTGAGTAAAGACTCAGACAGCCTGTGTGTCCTGCATGAAGTATTCACCCAACACAGAGGTCTCCAAAAGTTGATGGTTCTGCCACGGGCCAACAGGTGCTGTGTGAGAAGTGCCTGGACAAACCAGCAGCATTCTCTCAATCAACACTGAGCTCTGCGTGCCTATACCACTTTCCTTCTTTCCATCCCTCTCTCCAAGGCTAGACCCTTGGTAGCACCCCTGCCCAACATGGCTCTGGTGAGCTGATCAGGGACTCAAGGTAGCTGTGCTTTCTTTCTGATCCAAGGCAGAGAGAGGACATCTTTGCTGTTCTCCCAGTTACGAACATCTAAACCATGGATGGTGCAGGTCCTCCACCCCTTTAATTGCCGCTCATGACAAAGTGCACACAGATTTGCTTCTCCAAATCTAAAGCCAGTGTGTTGTTTTAAGGAAAACCTGGCCTCCCCCTACTTTATTTTTGGTTTTGCTTTAAAAAAAAAAAAAAAAGACTTTCAACTACAGATGAAAAGCGCTCAGGTAGCATTTGAAGATTTGCAGGACTTAGAAAGAAAAAGTCTCAGAAAAGCATCTTCCATCCCTGGGGCCAGCTTTTCCTTGCCTTCTCTGAGAATCTTTGTTTGTGTGTTTGTGTATTTCTTTTTATTTTCATTATGCCACTGAGCATAGACATTCCAGAAATAGACAACCAGAGACTATAAAAGTTAGCCAAGATCCTTTTGATTCTACTCCTTCTTGAGTGTTATTTCTGCTCCTTCCATAACATTAGATAATTCTGTTTGACTTTTGATCAACTAAGCCAGTTGCTTCTTTTCTTAGAATCATGAGGGGGTCTCACGTGGGACTTTGAGGAATTAAAATTTGTTTCTCGGGCAGAATTGCAGTCTATGTGTTTTATTATTGAACACATATTAGAATTGGCTGGAGTTTCTCACTTTGCTACCTGGGGAAACTAGAAGTGCTTCACGAAACTTTGGAAGCTGTACCACTGCCCAGAGGCGCTCACACATACCCACCCTATGACCAGGCAACCCTGTGACACTAAGCTGTGGCTAAAATCTTGGGGACAACCCCCAGAAGGAAAAACAAGTCTCCCCTAATCCTCAGGGAAGAATTCCAGGCCTTTCCTCCACCATCACAAACATCTTAGGCAAGAAATGAATCAAAATGAGTGATGAGGCAAACCCAGCCATGGCTTCTCACCCTGCAGCAGCAACACACTGCCTTGTGTCTGTGCCGTGATTCCTAGTGTGCACAGTCCCTTCATGTGCATCCCCACTGGAATCTCACTCAACCCACTGTATGGATGAGGAAACTGAGTCATGAAACAGCACCAAATCCAGTGTCCTGTGGTACAGCACAGTCTTAAACCAGATAAGCCATTGCAGATAAGGACAAAGTGTGTTTCTTCCTTTGTTTTAAACATTTACTTATATATTCAACAAAGTGACACATGTTGGGTGCCCACTAAGTGCCAAGCTCTGGAAAGATACATCAGTTCACACCAGAAGCTTTGAGCTATTGTGACCAGTCTGGTGTTCTTCTAACAAACTGTGGAATTAGAAAAAGCCCATAAAAAGCCTCCTGCTTATTTAGCTGCCTCACTGTTTCACAAAAAGCTAGCTTCATTTTGCTCAAGCAAACAATACTGTAGAGTTACAAAGTTTTGTCTCACTGGAATTCCAGAAGCTCTTTCTGGAGAAGCTAAAACAAACATGAGGAAAGACAAGCAAACAGGAACATGTTCTCAGTGATGGCCTGGCTTGGACACTCCCTGCCCTGGAGATTCTCTTCCTCCACAACTGCCTCTTTCACGCACCAAACTTAGAGGATGAGTTTACAGATGACATCCATGTTTAACCCTCTGTTGGCTGCAGTACCTTATCTTTTCCCAGGCCCCAGATGTTTTTAAACATTCATGAAATCTAGCTACCGGCATGCCATCTTTGATCTCAGACCAGAAGAAACAGCCTTATGCTATAGAGTCATTTAGCACACACTCAAGTGTCCAACCCTGTTCCAAGTGAAACAAAAACCAGCCAGGGAAGATGAGATGAGGAGTGAGGGTTAATGATATCAGATGCCTCAGAGGCCAAGGAGGGTGAGGACTGAGGCCAGGCCCTGCTATGACAATCAGAGAGCCCCAGTGATTCTTTTGAGTGTAGTCTCTTATTTTGCAAGGCTCACCTATAAAACACATTACAGGGGCAGTGTTCCTTTGTTCTGCAAGTAACAGGTACCTCAAATGATGAAAAGAAGTAGAAGAAAGTAGAACAGAGAGCCCTCGGAAATTAATTCTTTCTTAACATGATCCAAGTAGGCCTTCACCTACTTTCTCTCCAGATTTCTCTTTCAGCACCAGGTGCTGAACCTGGCGAGAACTTTGTGGTCCTACCTGGTTACCAGGCAGACCACTGTCCATCTCTCCAGACTCAGCCTTTTGCTTCTATTTTGTTTATGAGGCTGGGACACAGCCTCATGGTGAACTCTGTGCTTTTGCCATTTACAACTGGCAAAGCTTTTTACAGTGTAGTCCATCTTCCATCAGAAATATGGGGGTCCTGGGACGCCTGGGTGGCTCAGCTGGTTAAAGCGGCTGCCTTCGGCTCAGGTCATGATCCCAGCGTCCTGGGATCGAGTCCCACATCGGGCTCCTTGCTCGGCAGGGAGCCTGCTTCTCCCTCTGCCTCTGCCTCTGCCTGCCTGTCTGCTTGTGCTTGCTCTCTCTCTATAACAAATAAATAAAAATTTTAAAAAATTTTTAAAAAAAGAAATATGGGGGTCCTGTCTACGGCCATACTATCCTGAACGCGCCCAATCTCGTCTGATCACGGAAGCTAAGCAGGGACGGGCCTGGTTAGTACTTGGATGGGAGAAATATGGGGGTCCTATGAAGAAACAGACGGGTGCCCTCAGTGTTCTGATTACAGGGCACCAGGGAACATCCAGGATCACAGCTGTCATCCAAACAAGGAAATGCTATCTGGGACCCTTACTGTGCACTCTGGTTGTTTCAAAAGTTCAGAGTGCCCTACTTCCACCTCTGGGCATCAGGAAGCCCCGACAGATTTGCAGACACCCAGGCTGCGTTCCTCAGCATGGTACAGACCTATGCCACCAGTGAGCATGTGTCTGCGAGGCAATTTCTGTGTTGCCATCTCAGCCATATTCAACACGCAGCCTGGCCTCTAGGGCTGCCTTCTCGGAGGCCCTCCCCGTACTCCCTGCCTGACAATTTAATACATGCCACCTTAGGCTGCCTCCCGAACTCGAGTATAAATTCCTTCCCAGGCAGAGAAAAGTCTTACAGCCCTCCAGAGTCTCCTGTCCCCCACAGCTTGCAGAACTCTGAAGTCACATCTCAGAGCAGCTCCTAGACCAGGTTGGCCCGTTGCATAAACACAAACGAGAAGTGAAATGTGGGCGTCGGGTTCCCTGAGGTTGCAGGAAGCCTGCCAGGCCAGGCTTCCTAGGAAATGAAGCCTCATCTGTCATCAGGATTTACCAGCACCGATGGGGTCCGGTGGCTCTGATGACGCAAGACCGGTGGGTCGGCCATGTCTGCGACCCAGCCTCTCCACCTCTACAACTCCGCCTGCCTGAGTCGGCTTCTTGCCCTGATCCTCTCTCACCCGCCCGCCTCCTACCTCAAAGCCTCTGCTTACTGGCCTCTCTCTGTCCCTTCCGGCTTCCGCGCCACCTACTACCTCTCCAACTAGCTCACACTGACTTTCCCGAGGGAGGACACTGGGTGATCGGCCACCATCCAGGATACTCAGCTCCTATTGGACAGAGCTCCATTTCAGGCCTCCTCATAGGCCTGAAGGTCAGCCTATAGCAGCTATTTTCTCAGTCAGGTGTCCATCTCTGCTCCAATCAGCTGTGAGCAGAGTAGCAAGGCTGCTTGGGAAGGAAAGCTTGTCCTGGAAAAAACCCCTAGAGGGGGCCGAGGGCACGGCAGGCTGTGGTGTCCAAAGTCTCGCGAGGACACAGAGCAGCCTGCGTTGCACGTGCGACGCTCGGACGCCAGGAGAGCTGTAATTCTGGCGACTCTCCTTCAGTAGCCGTTGAATGTGGAACTGAATTTGCAAAGTAGCGAGAGTCCCGTACACTTAGATAGCTTCCCATGGCCGCCCATTCTTTACGCTAATACTCTCCTCTGACCTTGATGCGTTCTGTTCGCGCAGTGAAAATGCCTGCCTTCCTCCCCTCCTTCTCTCCCACCTTCCTTCCTTCCCCAAGAATACACCGAGGACGTGCCCTACGTCACTGTGCTGGGGCCCGAGGACCAGAAGTCAAGAAAACACAGTCCCGGCTTCAGAGACCTCACACCGTAAAGGGCTTCCAGGGCACCACGCTGGCTTGTGACACGTTCGTGTTCTACCCCATTTCCCCTCTGGTGAGGACTTGGGAGGAGGTGCTCTAAAAGGTGCCACAATCACGCCTTTAAACTCAGTACACAGGAACTGAGTCGCTTTTAGTCACGACCCGCCTGTGGCACCATAAACATCACAGTGAAAGGGAAGCCTACCCTCGGAGGTGGAGCGTCCAGGGACAGCCACATCATGAATTATTTTGGACTGAAGAATTCCAGTGAGAAACCAGACAATTAGCCAATGTGCATGAGATGGAAGACAAATGCCACGGTGTTCTCTCTGTGTGTGCAGCTCTGTCTCTCTGGTGCTTGAATTTGCTCAAGCTGCCCTGTCCAAATCACAGTATTCCTTCCTGGCTCTCAAAGATGCTCTCTCAGTTGCTCACAGGCTTCCTCAAAAGGACATCATGGAAACCCAAGTAAAAACAGGGGCGGGGGGGTTCTCTCATTTCAGAGGGTTTGTAGTTAGTTTCATTGATTTTACTAACCCCAAACCCATAACAAGGGCTTCTTTGAGTGCGTAACAAGATCACAGCTTTAAACAAGCAGTTCTTACCAAGTTTTAGTTTCTAATAAAACTATTACCAAAATGTAGGCTTCTATGTTTTGCTACCAATAAATCAGCAAACGGTTTTAAATATATAAATCCAAATGTGTTATCCCACAGATAAAAGTTCAGAGCCGTGACTTTTTAGCCCAGTCCTTGCCTCTCCTAAGATAACATCCTACGAATAGTTCACACTGGTTGGAGCTCCTTTGGTGACAGGATGAGGCAGAGTGGGCAGATAAGATTATTGCCCTTTGACAAATGTCACTCATTCTCTGGCACACTGGCTCCAAAGGCAGCAATTTGTCCTGTTTCCCACGCTGTCTCAATACATTATACCTTTGCTGCAAGACAGAGGACTTCCTTAAGACCATTTTTCAACCTCCAACATCTTTCAGATTCAATCTTTAAGCTAAGAGACTAGAAGTCACTTAGGACCGTGACCCACAAACATGACTTTCTTAGTTCCTTGCAATACAATGAGCTTAAACAGTGGCCTCTAAATCCTCTTGGAAGGTGGCCAGGACAGCCCTGACATCTCTACTTTGTCTCACAGCACAGAGAGTTATGGCCAGGTTCCGGGCATGGGTGAAATAAAAGTTTCATCTCACACAACCTAGTGACAAACCAAGTCCATGTCTGTTTATTAGGCAGCTCCTGCAGGGTTCCTGGCATGGTGCCACATTCCATCCACTGCTAGAAGATGTTTCTTCTAGTTATGTTGCTATTTGCCCAACCTCACCTACATAGGCATCTCTTCCCAGCTGTTTCCCAAGCAAAGTTTCTCCTGGCTCTCCTACCGACTACATGCACGAACCCAGCTTTCTCAAAAGAATTCCAATGCCTGCTCCTATCCTCTCTCCCTGGGCAAATATGCCCTGTAACCAGCAACATGCTTGCTGCTGTACTACCCAATGTGACACCTACTTGTCACCTAAACTGCCCATGCCCCACCTCAAAAACTAGAAATTAAAGGGATTGATCCACACATTTCTAAAATTAATGCCTCCCATCAAAAAGTGTGTGTGTGCATGTGTGTGTGAGTGAGAGGGATGGATGTGAGGATTAAATAACCATTGCCTACTCAGGATTGATGGATTGCTCCTTACCTAGTAAAACAGCACAATGCAAAGATTACCTTGAAATACATAATGCTTAGGTCTCTCCCACAACTTTATCCCTGGATCTTCCCCTTGTCATTGCAGCTCCATGGCGTCCAAGTTTAGATCAATAAAACACCAGTGGGAGCCCTGAGATCCACTGAGTTTGTCCTTTGTACTACAAAGCTGAATACAAATTTGAGTAAAGTGGGCAAGAATTAAATTAAACTGAGAGTTCCTAGAGCAGGTGTCAACCTCAGCAGGGCATGTTGGGAGTTGATAGCCAGTGGCGGAAGCAGAAACCCAGACTGATACTGAAAGAAATCACCTCTGAAACCTTTGGCTGAGACCTGACCTTGTGATTATGAACAGTGCTGTTATCTATTACCAGGATCCAGCACTGCAGTATTTGCACCAACATAAAGCTAAGCTCTGAGAAAAGTACTCAAAAAACAAACAAACAAACAAATCAAAACAAAAAACACTTCTGCTATTTCTGGGGTTGGACTCCTGATGTCAGTCTGAAAGTCTTGTTTGCTCCTGTCCCTAAAGCTATTGAGCCTGGTCCTCATCTAGTTGCCCAACACTCCAACCTGTCCAAAACACAACTGAAAACCCATCTCTTTTACAGGCTGGCTCTGACAAGTACAGTTCTGTAATAATTCACATATTCTTTTAGAAAAACTTCAATTAGCCCAGCAGCTGTGGATCGGCTCACAGCTCTCAGGTGTAAGACTCATCACCTAGATTTCCCTCCATGACACTAAACTGGCACTGAGTGCCTGCTGTCCAGGGCTGGGGAGCCATCCTGTATCAGGCATTATGGACAGGTTGTACAAATGCCCCACGAGGCTCACATGGTTCACGAAATGTGTGAAGGGCCTTCTGGTCTACACAGTCCATTGGAAGGTGTGAGACTGTGTGAGCATGAGGTTCACTCCTCCACATCCAGGAAAACTACCAAGACCTTCACTGTGTCTCCCATGTCTCAGCACTATGACTTAGTCCCTAGGAATGCCCATGTTCTCCTGTGTTAGTTTCCTCATCCTGCTCTAGCAAAAGACCTCAAACTTGATGTATTAAACAACACAAATTTACTATCTTACAACGATGTAGATTAGAAGTTTGATGCGGGGGGCGCCTGGGTGGCTCAGTGGGTTAAGCCTCTGCCTTTGGCTCAGGTCATGATCCCAGAGTCCTGGGTTCAAGCCCCGCATCGGGCTCTCTGCTCAGCAGGGGGCCTGCTTCTCCCTCTCTCTCTGCCTGCCTCTCTGCCTACTTGTGATCTCTCCCTCTCTCTCTGTCAAATAAATAAACAGAATCTTAAAAAAAAAAAAAGAAGAAGAAGTTTGATGTGGGTCTCACTGGGCTACAATCAGGTTTTCAGCAGGACTGCCTCCCTTCAGTAGGTTCTAGGGAAGAATCCATTTCCATGGCTTCTCTGCCTTCTAGAGATGGCCCACATGACCAGCAACATGGGGCTGAATCTTTCCTATACTACAATTCCTGGTTGTCCCTCTTCCGCCTCCAAGAACCCTTGTGATGCTATCCGGCCCACTGGGATAATCCAGGATAGTCACCCTATCTTAAAGTCATCTGCTTAGTGACCTTAATTCTATCTGCATTCTTATTTCCCCTTGTCATGGAAGCTACCATAGTCACAGGTTCCAGAGATGAAGACATGACTATCTTTAGGAGGCCATTACTCTGCCCGCCACACACTCACTCCTCCAGAGATCCTGCCACTTCCCTGTACAATGTTCAGACACTCAGGCCCCCACACTTGCAAACCTAGCCACCTTCTCCAGGCCGTGGTGTCTCTCCCTCCAAGCAAGGCCTCTGCCAGCTTTTCCTAACTAAACCCCAAACCTTCACCCCTTTGTTCCCTTTGGGAACAACCCAGTTCTTTGCCTCCCACAGCCAAGGCTTTGGAAATCGAAAAAATGTTAAAGTACTTCTCTAAGGCAAGACACAAATCCTTTCTGGCCCTCTCCAGAGGGGACAAATACCTGCCCCTTCCAGAGAAGGAGAAAGCTCAGCCAGTCAGCCAGGTCAGTTGTCTTTCCTGCAATCGCCTTCTTGTGTCTGAACTCCTTCAGTATGCCTCTTCCTCCCATTATGCTTGTTTGGGTCTGGAACCACATCCTATAGCCCTGGAACCATCACCAGGGCTCACACAGTGCTCTGTGCATATGTTCAAATGTTCCATTGATTTCACACCAAGACATGCAATAGTGGAGGCCTTATCTGGGCAAGTCTCCAAAAGTCATAGAAAATATAAAAGAATGTAGAGCTTTGCCACTAATTCCAATAGCCAACAAAATCCTATCATTGGAAAGCTTAAAACTGTTGCTTGGGTTCTATTTGGACACAGTGTTAAAACATTAAAAAAACAAAAATCTATACAGCCATCAAAGAAGATAAAGGACAATTTAGGAAACACGAAAAACTTGTAGGCTACCACTCCAAAAGTTTGGTCTTGAAGGAAATGACATCATTCATTCATTTATTCAAGAAACATTTATTGAGCTCTTATTATGTGCCAGGCCCAGTTTTAAGCTCTGAGTTTAAGGTCACAAGAGACCTCATGCCCTCTCTCTCACCCCCCACAGTTTAATCAGAAGGGAATTACTCAGAGTAAAGTGAGTGTTGTGGAAGATAAGGGCTTTGACCTCAGACAGGAACTTGGATACCTGGGCAAGTTAGTGGACCTTACAGATCACCAACCTGCTGGGCAGAAAGAGGGAAGTGGCTTTCTTAAAATTCCATACTTTGTTTGAATCCTCACTTGTGATGACCACTACCCAGGGGAATCCCAACACCCTCTCCAGCTGCCACACCTCCAACACATACCTTTCCCCACCATAAGCCTGGTCTCTAGTCTTGGGTGTCTTGGGGCTCTTTCTGAGAAACATTGCCTAGGAGAGAAGTTGCTAATCCTGTGACATCCATGATATTTCTTGCTGTCCTTACTTCAGGAACCATTTAATCTCCCTTACTATAAATGAACGGGAAAGTCATTGGAATGGGGCATTTCTTCTTCCAAGAAAGGCATTGGAATAGGGGTCCTGCCACTTCTTCCCCCTGCCCCCTTCCCAAGAGGACATGCTTGGTGAGACAGAAGCTCCAGATGAGGCCTGTGAATTTTATCAATGGGACCACCGAACGGTTTATAGCAGGGCAGGTACATGGTCAGGTCTGAATGGGAGAGAGCTCTTGAGGAAAAGCATGTGGAAGGAGGAGAGCCTGGAACTGTGGCCCAGTCTTGGATGCAACTGCACTAATCCAGACAGAAACTAATGAGGGGGTCATAAAATACCTGAATGGGCTGATGGTTTGCACATGAATGTGTGTTGATGTACAGAGATAGCCAGAGAGCTGTTCACCAACATGTCAACAGTGGCTACTTCTGCTGGCAGTGCCCAGAGTGAGGTTTTTGTTCTCTTCTTCATACTTTACACTTTTCCGGGTTGCTTAGAATTTTCTCCATGAGGATGTATTATCTTTATAATCAAGAACAAAAAAGCTTTGTTGCTGTTATTTAGTAAAAACTGGCAAGGACCCTGAGAGACTGACTATACAAATGGGTGATGGCCAGACCACATAAATAAAAATAGAGTTCTGACCCACAGCCTGCAGCAACCGCCCGGGAAACCAGTTCCTCATGGATAATAAGCAACCCAGGAAGCCAACCCGCTGTAAGTCAGATGCATCTCTAGTAACAATCCCAGAAGCTAAGCAATGAGTTCCATAACAGTTGGCTCCAAATGGCCAGGACTTGATTAATAGCTGAGAGCTTCCCTAATATTTGTTTCTTCTTCTACCTTAGCGCCAACTAGAGAAAGCCAAATATGCACCCTAATTAATCACATAGGATGTCCCGCTGCTAACCTGGCTGCCTACAGCGACACCAGACCTATAGCCTCCATTAGCACCTGCCTGAAGCCCTTCCTTCTCTCCACCATGAAGCTTTCCCATTCCCCTGCTTGTCTTTGGGTCTCTGCCAAAATGCAAGTGCCGTGGCTGAGTACCTTGCTGTAGCCGTGGCTGAATACCTTGCTGTAACAAACTCTAAATACATTCTAGTCTTGTTTTCTCATTGAAAATAGATTGTGCTTCACTTAATTCCTCAACCTGAACAGTTCTGTTATAGCAGGGATAGCAAAGAGGGACTATGTGGAAAATCTATTAGAAAGAAGTCATGGGACTTAGGATCTACCGGCAATAGAGGTGAAAGAGAGAGGCAAGGATGCCTCTAGCTTCTGGCTTGGGGTTCTGAGGACATGTTGGTGCCATCTCTGGTGTCCTATAAAGGGAAGGAATACATGGGAGAGGTACATATCAGAGTCTTACGGAGACAGGAAGCCCACATGGTGGTGGGGGGACAAAGGAGGCTTAGAAGACTCTAGAGGTATGGGATAGGCTATGGGAAACCAGCCAGGGATGGAAAGGCACCCTGAGCTGGGAACAGCTGGAGCTGTCATCACACTGAGCCAAAAGGTGCAAAGAGAGGAAATAAAGGTAGAAACTCAGTCCGTTTCAGCTCAGCCTGGGGCCTAGAGGAAGATTCCATTTTCCACCTACCCTTCGATCTCCTGTCAGTACCTCCCATGAGCCAAACCCACCAGGAAGCCAGAAGGCATGAGAAACATGATGCATCTATAAGAGCCATTCTCCTGGTATATAGAGGATCAAAGGGGTGCAGGGAACCTCTCTGGGGACATGTGGAAAATTGTTAGCCCAGACAGCATGAGGATGATGAGTTCCATCTTGAAAATGTTCATTTTGAGGATCCTATGGGAAATCCAGGTGGAGATATCTTGTAAGCAAGTCAACATGACAGTGTAGAAATTTGAGTTGCAGAGCTAGTTGTGAAAGTCATCTAAATACAAGGAGAATTTCAGAACAGGTGACCTCTCCCTAAGAAAGAGTGAGGAATGAGAAGAGAAGTAGGCTGAGGACAAACTCTGGGTCTCCTACACTGAAGTGGGAAGACAGGAAAACTTACTAAGAGGAAGAACCAATCAGAGACCTAAAGGAAAAAACAAGAATGTCTATCAGATTTTCAGTCATACTTTTCAGCAGTGAGGTCTACCAGTAGATTAGGCAATGATCTAAATCAAAAGTATAGAATCACACCAAACATAAATAACACTTGAAGTTCATGATTTTGGGGGGCTCCAGGGGAAGGGCAATGAGGGATCACTGGCAATCATAGGGTCTGCACATTCTTGAACATACTTTTTAAAGTAATCCCAGCAAGGATTCTTTACAAGTCAACCTAGAGTAATTGACTTGTGGGAGATAGCAGGGTAACAGACTGTGACTATCAACACAGGTGGTATCACTGGCGCTTTGACACTGGGGCCACGACTCATTCCTTCAGCAATAGATTCCAATTCCTGGTAATTATTGTTATGGAGGAGGAGGAGGAAAAGGAGTGGAAGGGGAAGAAGAAGAAGATGACGGAGGAGAAGGATGGGAGGAAGAAGAAGGAGGAGGAGGAGAAGAAAGAGGAGCAGGAGAGGAAGAAGAAGAAAGAAGAAGAGGAAGAAGAAGAAGAAGAGAAATAAAAAAAAAACTTTTAAAAAATCTTAAAAGGGGGCACCTAGGTGGCTCAGTGGGTTAAGCCTCTGCCTTTGGCTCATGATCTCATGATCTCAGGGTCCTGGGATCGAGCCCCACATCAGGCTCTCTGCTCAGCGGGGAGCCTGCTTCCCCCTCTCTCTGCCTGCCTCTCTGTCTATTTGTGATCTCTCTGTCTGTAAAATACATAAATTAAATTAAATAAATAATCTTAAAGGACAAAAAATTAAAAATAAATAGACAAAGGTATATTTTCAAAATTAAAAGACATACTATCTTCCTTCACTTTTTCTATTTGCAAGTATTCATTTTCCCAAGAGTTGCCTTCCCCACCTTGCTGTGCACAGTACCAGCATAAAATGTGATCTGTATCTAGTTTCTCCTGCCAGACATAAATTAGGTTATGGTTGGTGTGCAGAGAGCCAGCACACTCTGGAACAAGCTGGTTAAATGGCCACAGCTTCCAAACTAAGATGGAAAATTGTTTACACTCATAGGTCAGCAATCTCCCAAACCTTTTCCAATTAGTTGTGCTCTGTTTCAAACACTTATTAATTTTTTCCCAATTACAGAGTCCTCAAGTTAGCCCCTTCCATAGGAAATCCTTTTTTTTCTGACTTGGGACAACAAACCGACTGCTCCTCGGCATTAATTCCATTTCCAACATGCTAGAAGGAATGGGCAGGGCTGAGACTGGATGTACTCTAAACAGCTCTGCCAGTGGAAGTATCATGCCAGCCACATGTATTCTCTTACATTCTCTAGTATGCAAATTTAAAAGTTTAAAAAAAAGTGAAGTTAACATAAGGATATATTTGATTTAACCCAATATGCACAGAATATTGTCATTCGAACATGTAATCAATATGAAAATCATTGATGAGATGTTTTCCACACTTTCACATTCTAACTTCAAAATCCCATTGAGTTCACACTTACACCATTCACTTACATACTTGTTCATTTCAAGTACTCAATGGCTACCCATGGCTGGTGGCTGCCACATTAGCCAGCACAAACCTATGAGGTCACAAGAGACCAAGAAGCTTCTTCCTGTGCCCTCCTCTGGTGACCAACACAGGATTGTCTCCAGCAACAGTCACTCACTTTTTCCAGATAAAACAAGCCCATCAGCCCAACCAGGCTAATGAGGATCTCTTTGTTTTGTGTGGATCAAGAAGTTATCAAAGAGTGCTGGGCTTGGAGGAGGGTTAGCAGGCATGTAATCCACATGCCTTCCTGTGTTTTCAACATTATCAGCATTACCCAAGTTAATGGTGGGTCCATTTGAAACAAACACACAAAATTTTGCCTGGTCCACCTGAGACTTTATTTGAAGAATATTTCTTGGGGCTCAGGGAAAAAAGATATAAATAGGAATATAGTGGACCCTTGAGCAACACAGGAATTAGGGGCATTGATCCCTCCATAGTCAAAAATCCACATATAACTTTTGACTCTCCAAAAATGTAACTACTAATAGCCTAATGTTGACTGAAAGCCTTATTAATAACATAAACACAGAAGTCAATTAATATATTTTGTTATGGTATATGTAGTATATACTGTGTTCTTACAATAAAGTAAGCTAGAGAAAAGAAAATGTTATTAAGAAAATCATAAGGAAGAGTTTTAGATTTACAGTCTTGTACTATAAAAAAAATTTTTTTGAGTGAGGCTTGGATGGCTATGTATTTCCCTCTTAGGACCACATTTGCTGTATCCCATAGGTTTTGGACCAATGCGTCTTCATTCTCATTGGTTTCCATGAACTGTTTAAGTTCTTTGATTTCCTGGTGGATCCAAACATTCTTAGCAGGGTGGTCTTTAGCTTCCATGTGTTTGAATTTATTCTAAACTTTTTCTTGTGGTTGAGTTCCAGTTTCAAAGCATTGTGGTCTGAGAATATGCAGGGAATAATCTCAGTCTTTTGGTATTGGTTGAGCCCTGATTTGTGACCCAGAATGTAGTCCATTCTGGAGAAAGTTCCATGCGTGCTTGAGAAGAATGAGTATTCTGTTGTTTTAGGGTGGAATGTTCTGTGTATATATATATGAGATCCAACTGAACCAGTGTGTCATTCAAAGCTCTTGTTTCTTTATTGATTTTCTGCTTGGATGATCTGTCTATTACTGAGAGTGGCATGTTAAGATCCCCTACTATTAATGTATTCATATCAATATGACTCTTTATTTTGATTAACAGTTGGCTTATATAGTAAACAACAAGTGTTGGAGAGGATGTGGAGAAAGGGGAACCCTCTTACATAGTTGGTGAGAATGCAAATTGGTGCAGCCACTTTGGAAAAAACAGTGTGGAGATTCCTTAAGAAATTAAAAATAGAGCTACCCTATGACCCTGCAATTGCACTACTGGGTATTTACCCCAAAGATACAGACATAGTGAAAAGAAGGGCCATCTGTACCCCCAATGTTCATAGCAGCAATGAACACAGTTGCCAAACTGTGGAAAGAGCCAAGATGCCCTTCAACAGACAAATGAATAAGGAAGATGTGGTCCATATACACTATGGAGGATTATGCCTCTATCAGAAAGGATGGATACCCAACTTCTGTGTCAACATGGATGGGACTGGAGGAGATTATGCTGAGTGAAATAAGTCAAGCAGAGAAAGTCAATTATCATATGATTTCACTTACTTGTGGAGCATAAGGAAAAACATGAAGGACATTGGGTGAAGGAGAGAAGTGAGTTGGGGGAATCGGAGGGGGAGATGAACCATGATAGACTGTGGACTCTGAGAAACACACTGAGGGTTTTGGAGGGAAGCTGGGAGGGCCTGGTGGTGGGTATTAAGGAGGGCACGGACTGAATGGAGCACTGGGTGTGGTGCATAAACAATGAATCTTGGAACACTGAAAAAATAGAATAAAAAAAAATTTTTTAAGTGTTAAATGGACACACTTGATTCAAAACTCTGTTTATGGATCAACTGTATTAGATTCAAGGTTAGGAATACCAACATCTGTGAATTTATGATATAAGTCAAAAGTTTGCAAACTGGATAAAACGTGACTTTTCAAGGACACACCATTTGCAAATGTTGAGTTTCGCAGGCAAGGCAATGTCCAGAGAAGAGCACAGATTTCTATTTTTCCTTTTTAAAAAAAAGAGCAGATGTAATTACTTCAGTGTATGTACTTGTGTTGAGAATTCAATCAAGTGACTTTAAAGAAATCAAATAAACCTTTGTGAGAGAACTGAAAGGCAAAAATGATTCAGTGCAGGCTGACCAAAGTACACAACACTGTCAGTGGGCCTCAGAGGAGGAGTACAGAAGCAGGAGAAAATGTAATTTTAAAAGGACTAGATCCCAACTGCATGAAACCCAAACAGCATTGCAGCCCACAGACCACAGGGGCAGGGAGCATGAGGCCATTTGTAATCTATGGACTATTAATAAGTCAGCTCCAGGAGATGCAGAATCTCAAACAGGGCATCATAGTTACCGCCCCCCCAGGCTGCCTGTCACCGTAGCCCATGCCAGCTGTCCGTGTGAGCAGAGAATCAGAAAGCTCACAGTCTCACTCATGAAGAGCACGATGGAAACATTGAACAAATACAGCACTAGAAAGTCCTGGAAGCCCCTGGCCTGAACCCATCTTCCCAGCCAGGCCTCCTGGAGAGTTCATCAAATGCAGAGGCTGGGGTGAAGTTGTACAGGCTGAGATGAGAGTTTTCTGCCTTTCTGCTGGAGGCATCTTCCATAAGAAGCACATCTCAGTCACAGATCCTTCCAACCTCAAGCCAAGCTCATTCACACCGGCTCAAAATGGAGACTTGAAGACCCTGGGACCAGAATGGCCTTGATATCCCAGGCAGGGCCACCAGAGTGCTACAGAGGTTCATTGTGCAGTAACTTGTCCCTTTCTGTACAGAAACAGTCCCATCCCAGAGCATTGAGATTTGGGGACAGAGAACCAGCCAGAGCTTTTGCTGGTGCTCAGACCTTGTTCCAGAGCCCACTTAGACTCATGCTCATGAGGCTATGAAAGGGTCGGAGGTAATCAATAGACATTTCCAGACCTCTTTCCCTTCCAGGACTGGAGACTCAATTCGAGATCAGTTGTGGTCAGACAAGGTTATCACTAGGGAATTTTTCCTCCTTTTAGCAAAGTGACACCAGAAACAAACTAACCAACCAGCAAAGAACTGCAGAGAAAGCACCCTCTTGATTTTAACCTCTGCTTCACTGTATAAATGCACTTTATTCTCTAAGAGAAACCTGCCACCTACCCTGGAAGAAGGACAATGCAAATATTTCCATTGCCTGTTGAATACCCACAAAGTACTGAAGGTTAAAGTGAGGTACTGCCTCAAGGAGTGAATGAATGATAGGTACAAATCCAGCTGACTGGGACGCCTGGGTGGCTCAGTTGGTTAAGCAGCTGCCTTCGGCTCAGGTCATGATCCCAGCATCCTGGGACCGAGTTCCACATTGGGCTCCTTGCTCGGCAGGGAGTCTGCTTCTCCCTCTGCCTGCCTCTCTGTCTGCCTGTGCTCGTTCACTCTCTCTCCCTCTCTCTCTGACAAATAAATAAATAAAATCTTCAAATCCAGCTGACTTCTGGTCATTCTAACCCTGAATGTGACTTCCTCATCCAGCAAGCCTATCCAGAGGCAAACGAAAAGGGGCCTTCACAGAGCATCAGGCTCTGACATCGAGTGGGAGCCTCAAGGAAAGAACAAGCAAATGTTCCCTAAAGAACTTTTTAATTCTGTCCCTGACATTCCAACGCCAATCTGGGAAGAGAGTGTTGAACAATAGAAGTAGAAGTCCAATATCTCAAGAGGGAAAATGTGATGCACCCAAGTAATTTTTTGGAAAGTTAATCTCAAAAGAAAAGCTTGGCATCATCCTGTCCACTATAACAACCCAAGGTGACAACTTGTGCGCAACTTGCATAAGAACTTCATTAAGGGTGGTACCTCCAGTCCAGTGACCATGAAATGCTAAAGTCAGGAGCTCAGAGGCATCCATCACACCCACTGGTTATTAGAACATCTGACTTGCCTGATGTTCTAGCCTGGCTCTGGGCACCACTACTGGTGCTCCAGCCCATGAAGATGAACAGCAATAGGTGTCCAGGGAGAGCCTTCTCCAGGTCGGTGATGCAGGGTCCACCTGCCCGGTGGCCTCGTCTCTCTCCATCTCCTCATGAGGGTGGTGGCCCTGGGCAGATGTCCCAACATGCCCTATCTCCCAGCTACGCATATGGTTCTCAGCCTTAGGCATGTGGAGGGGTCATGACCTTCTCAAGAGATCAGAGTTCTGGATTTTTACCTTCTGAAGCAAATTCTTTTTTAGGCAAAATTCACATAACATTAAAATGAATCATTTTATAGTGCATTTCAGTAGCAACTAGTATATTGACAACATCGGACAACCCCTGTTCTCAAGCATTCTTATCACCCCAAGAAGACCCCATGCCCATTAAGTTTTCACCTCTATGCCACAACAAATTTTTTTGAGATTTTTTATTTATTTATTTGACAGAGAGAAAGATCACAAGTAGGCAGAGAGGCAGGCAGAGAGAGACAAGGGGAAGCAGGCTCCCTGCTGAGCAGAGAGCCCAATGCAGGGCTCGATCCCAGGACCCTGGGACCATGACCTGAGCCAAAGGCAGAGGCTTAACACACTGAGCCACCCAGGCACCCCTATGCCGAAACAACTTTTAAAAGAACATCTTATTTAATTCCAAAAAATATCTTCCCTCCCCCACCTCCTACTCTGACCTCAGACCAGTTTTCAGCCACAAAAGAACTTGGAGTTCCCCTTGTAGAGACTTATGTTTTATTCATCCTATTGTCCCCAGGGCCTGGTACAGTATTTGGCATATGGTGGGCATGCAGCTGAAGTAGGGAGACCAAAATGGCCGAGGTAGAGCACTAAGCCTGCACTTGGACATCGAGAAAGCATATGTCAGCTCATCTGCTTTGAAGCGAGCTCTGAACTGCATTCTGCTTCCTCACATAGACTCTACATGAAGTTCACCCGTGGTCTTGCTGCCTGGGAAGCCAGTGAGAGGCAAGAGGAGAGAAGGCTCCTTCCTTTATGGAATCCTGACCCCCCAAGTGCATCCCCAGTGGTGCATCTCATCACTGAGGTCCTTGACGCCATTCCACCTCCCCTCGAAAGCCCAGTCCTACATGGCCCATGGGACACTGTGATGGGCAGTACCATCATAACAGAGATAGCAAGCATTTTTTAGGGAAGGGCACTTGACTGTAGCATGTTTTTCCCCTAGGAATTCCATCCAGTTCCAACAGCAACAGATGCTGCTCTAGAGATGAGCTCTTTGCCCTCAGCCTCCACCAGCGAGGTTGCGTTGGGCCTCATTTAGAGCGATGTCCCTTTGTCTTCTGCCTCCAGCTCTGGGTTTCCACCAAACAAGTCACCTCAAGGCCTGTCAATTAATACAGGCTTTCAGTACCCCCTTCCTCCCTGTTGCCCCACACTGTGCTCTCTGGGAAGGGTCAGGGATTGCATAGATCCTTTGGAATGGAGCCTGATCTGTACACTGGCATCACCCCCCCACACCAGTTGCCAAATCAAAACTGGGTGTGGAGGTCCAGGCACCCCCTGCCATCCTGAGAGGGGTCACCACACTTGTGGGTGATCATAAGAGAGATGGGTTGGGCAAAAGTGGAAAGGCACCACCAAGAATCTGTAGGTAGTTCCCAGCCTTGGGCTGTTCCTATTTCTGGTTCTGTGATTCTATTTTAGAATCTTTACTTTCATCCTCCTCTCCGAGTCTAGCAACAGAGTCTAAGCTAACCTCCCATTTGTGTCAGAGACTCTGCCTCTATTTGGATAATATGTCACTCTCATCTTTACTCCTGGCTGGGTGACTGAGTCACGTCTCTTTATACAAAGGAGGCAGAGGAGGGCACAGGTGTGTGCATGTGCTCGGGGAACAAAAGGGGTGCTGAGAGTCATGTTGGCAGCAGCATGGGGCTCTGTTGGAGGCAAGGGGAGACCAAGGCACTGGCCCTGAGCAAACTGTGAGGACAGCAAAGTGTGGGCCTGACTTTCCAATTACATGTGTATTCCACAAATCTGCAAATCATACATATTTCAAAAACGTATTTTCAAAACCTGGCTGTCATGGGCATCCTGAGCTTCAGTGAGCTGAAAGAATTCTGGGAGAAACAAATTTAAGCAATTTTATGTAATTGTATTACTACCTATAATGATAAAATTTATATATATAACAGGATGTCTAGGAACCGTTACTATGCTAACTTGTTCTAGAACTCTCCAAGAGGGAGGCAGAGGAGGCAACGTTTCCTAAACCCATTATTCTATCATTTCCCTTCCCCTTCACCCTCTCTCCCCTCCAGCTCTCAGGCAAAATAGGATCGCTTTGCCCTCACTTCTGGGATGTAGGATTTGATCCATTAGGGTGTTAAGTAAGCTCATTCCAGCTCCTGAGAGCTGATTGTTCAATATTCAGGAATTCTGTGGGCTAGTCAATAGTTGATGGTTTGAAATCAGCCATGGTGAGACTTTTTAATACCACAGATGCTGGCAAATGCTCAGATCAAGGCTCTTTTGTGGGGTTTTTCCCTTTTCAGACACCTTAGTAGCACCCCAGTAGACTTAGCCTAATTTATAGAATCTCCTGAACTTGGAGGGGCCTTGGAGGCTGAGGACTCCTCCCATCTTGCTTCCTCCCTCATGCAGACCTTGCACTTGGCCCCATTTTCAGAGCCTTTGGAGGCCTCAGCCCCTTCTTGTTTTCACAGACTAAAAGGGAGAGACACGTGCAGACAGCCACATCCCACGCAATGCCGCCCCAGTGGGAACACTTCAAAACCATGCCCCCACTCTCAGCCCTAATGCAAGCAAACCCACCACATGCTGTTCACAAAGTATCCCCATCCAGGGAAACAGTTTTCAGAAGAAAAATTATATCCTTGGGACCTGGCAACACAGAGAACCAGAAACTCACATCCAGCCTAAGGATTCAGACCCCTGCTTATCAGCATCTCAGAGCCTTAGGTGCACAACACACAGGGATTGATACAAATGAGAAAAACACTTAAAACACAAGAGACAGCTGAGAGGGAAGCCGGTGAGGCTGAATGCCCTCCCAGGCAGCTGGCTGCCTGCCATCAGTCAAGTCCCATTTTGAAGACAACCCAAAGTGCTGACACACCCTTACAGAAAACTGAGTTATCCAAGAAATGAAGGTTTAGGTAATGGACCTGAGTGCCTGATGCAGAAGGGGAGAGGCATTTTCTTCCCTGGCACCTGAGGGAGCCGCAAGCCTCATGGAACCAAATCATACATGTAAATCAATGGTGAGACAAGGCTCTCACCTCAGCTGAAACTCTGCCGAAGCCTTTGAGAACTTATGGCTAAAATCATATGTCATTTACTTTCCAGAGTAAATCAAGTGCAGTTTACTTAGTTGAACAAAACACACCAAGCTTCCTTTTTAAAAGAAATTTCTTATTCCACCCCAGGAAAAAAAAAATGTGAATAGTAACATTGTTGAGGGTGGAAGGTGATGGGGTAAGGTATCTAGCAACCGCCTAAGGGCACCAAGATGGCGGGGAAGCTGAGTCAGCGACTCAAGATAAGGGACTAAGTGGTTATGTGATGACTTGGATCTTGGGACCCCAAATCCAGTGCATTCCCTCCCACAGAACCCCAGCTAAGGGGTTTATCTGAGTGCTAAAACAGTGACTGAAGGGAACCTGCTTCTCTTCAAAAGACTCTGAAATACCAACTGCACTTTTCTCCAGAACAGCACAGATTTTATGAGGTGCAAAATGTAGGCCTTTTGCATTCTGATCAAGTTTCACTAGGAATTCAAGCCACATCTCAGTAAAAGTAATTCTCTCTTATTGATGCAGGAATTAGTGTAATCACTGAAATACATTCAGAGGACAAGCCTTCGTAGGAAGAGAAGAAGTTGGCATTAATTGGTTCAAAACACGTAAATTTCAAGTGCATAGTTAAACAACATGATGCCTATAGTTTGTGCATTAAATGTGAAGTCAAGGGGGGCATGGTTCAAGGAAATAACACTTTTCTTGTAAATGAAACATACCTTGTTAGAGCAGGTAAACACCCTCAGTGCCTGTTCTATGTGACCTCTCCTTTTTTGCCAGTAGCAGGTGGAGTCTCCCAACAGGTGCTTTGACATGGGCATTCTTCATGTCAAAACCTCAATTATGTGGTGACTGCTCTCAGTGAATAACCCAGGACCCTTCTTCTCCTTCTGAAACCAAGTGATTGTCACCCCCAGGAGAGGGACAGCAAAGGAAGTGAAATTCAATTTTCCACTCGCTGGAATTCTTAACAGAAAGGGATTTGTGGGAAGTGGACTGAGACATTTGTCTAAAATTGTAACTCTGGCTAACATGAGAGCTGGAGAGTGTTCTCTCCTCCGCTGCGAAAGCCCATAGTGTGGTGTGGTAGGAGCAAACCTCCACTGGTCTGGCCCCAGAGAATTTACCAGGACATGTCACACCCACCAGTCACAGGGCCAGTTGTTCTGAAAGAGCATCCCCTCTCCTCACTGTAGAAGCTTTGATTTTCCACAATTTTAGATTCTGAGGGAGAGGGTCTCATTTTTCGGCTCTACTGGGGAAGTAAGAAACCACTTGTTCATCTCTCCCTGTCACTCCTCATGCCTCCTCAAAACTAGAAAATCAGATTATTCTGTGAGTTCTCCTAGAGGAATGACCAAATCCACTGGCAGGAAGAAGAAAGGACTGGACCATGTGTCACCATTCTGAGCTGGACACAGCCCTGTCAGCCCCTCTGGGCCTGGCATAGTGTCTTCAGCAGAGAGGAAGGGGCTGGTCTTCCCTCTTAGGGAAATGCTTGGCCTTGCCTTCCATTCCTTCTCAAGCCCCAGGAGATCCTGTTTACATCCCTTCCTGAATTTCCCATGGCTCCTTCCCCGCCTCCCCATCATTTGGAAAACCAGGCTTCACACTCATTGTTCCCAGCCACTCTGCCACCTCCCTCCTTTGCCTGCAAACAGAATGCCTCTTGCAGCTTCAGCCCATCATTACCGCCTCCCTGGCAGCCTGACTTTCATTCTGACCACCTACTCAGAGTTGCCCGTGCTCTCCTTGCTGCCAGACCCAAGGGCCTCTCCTCGGCCAAATGCACTGCCATGGCCCGCCTAATCTGGACTCCTGCTTCTTACTTCCACTACTCACTGCTCTTCTCAACCTCTCCACCCTCTGCTCCTCCCGACTGCCATCTGTGAACACTCGTTGGGTACCTGTGGTCTTGATTCCTTGGTGGTCCCTCTGCACTCTCGTCCTCCGGGCTAGCTCACCCATCCACTTAGCGCCACTGGCTGGGTTTTTTCCCATTTCTGTGGTGTTTGCTGAATGGAAAGAGCCCTCAAGTTAGAGTCAAACACCCCGGATCTAACACAATCTGACTGTAACCTTGGGCAAGGGGCTCAGCCTCTCTCAAATTAGTGATCCCACAGAGCTGTAGGCAGGATGAGAAGACAGCGAAATAACATGGGGATCTAGAGAACTCAGGGCAGACGCAGAGTAGGGAGTCAATAAACATTCATTCCGCCCTGTCAGTCCCAAAAGACACCAGAATATTCCAAACTACCAGACAGTTAGCTGACACAATAGATCCTAGAAAGGCTTTTTGGAACACTATCCCTTCTCCAGCTCCACCTTCCCCTCTCTGGAGTTGGCCCTTACCCCAGGAGCAACCCCATAAATCGGCCACTCCACTCATCTAAGATACCAACCCACCATAGTTCAGATGTGTACGTTTCAGCAAGTAGCTCAACCCAGTAGACCCCCATTGCCTCATCTGTAAGATGGGTCAACAGTTCCTGTGTGACTCTTGTGTCCAGCCCAGTACTTGGCACACAGTAGATGTTCAGTGAGGGTTGGCTTTCTTCTTTTCATACTGAAGGGTCACAGTCATTTCTCACAACCCTCATGATGCCTTGTCCATTAGTCCAGCCCCTGCTGACCTCTGTCTCTGGCATGCTGGAACATTCATAATCTCTCGTCCACAGTGTAGAATGTAACTGCACATTATACAGGACAGTGTGTAGGTCTGATGTTACCAGGCGGCTCTTAACATCCAGATGGGTCTACCCATCTGTGTCTCAGATTGCTTCTGAATTTCCCACAGTTTCCAGGACAATGTTGAGCTTATAAAACTAGTGATTATTATAGCTGCAAGTTATGTACCTTCTTCGACCCAGACCCTGTCATAATTGCTACCATTTGTTCAATGTCTGCTATATACCAGGTGCTATGTTTGCTTGATTTATTTTTTTCTCACAGTAACCCTGCAAGATAGGTCTTGCAATTCTCATTTTCCAACTGGAGAAACTGAAACTCAGAGTCAGAAATGGCCTGAACAAATGCACACAGATTGGAGTGGGAGAGCAGGTTCCAACCCAGGTCTGCCTGGGCCAAACCCCATCGCCTATCACCAAACTACACTGCCCCACATGCATGATGTCATCTAATTCTCCCATCAACCCAGCAGGGTGGCATTGCACCTGTTTTGCAAACAAAGAATCTGTTTTGCAAAGAACAGGTCTCCTGGCAGGGATTTCCCAGGTCTGGCTAACTCCGAGCTCACACAGGAGTAATAAAGGATTCATGCTCCAGAAGGAAACCAGGAAGTCAAGGTCCCTGAGGGAGGGAAAGCCTGAAGTAGCCACCACTTTAGAGAACAGGGAAGACACATAGATATACAAGGAGAGCCCAGGCTAGAATCCAAGATCTCAGAGTTCACTCTGGCTCTGCCTCCTGGTGTCAGTAGGCTTCCTGGGGCTTTAATTTTTTCATGTATCTCCAAAACAGGAAGAGGATGAAATAAATGATGCCCAGGGCTCCAGGACCGCTGCTCACCTGTAAATGCTTTGGAGCAAATGACAAAGGCGCCCTTTCCTCTGAACAGACTCAGGCCTGAAAAGGAGTACGTGGGTTGGCAGACAAGGCACAGACTGGATTTAGAGCCCTTCTGTTCCCCTTCTGTGGGTACCCTTGTGCAATGGACAACCCACACAACAGTATGAGGTGGTCCTAAGAGGTTCTCAGTGGTTCTAAGGTTCTGATTCTTGAAATCCTTTGAGAAATCAGTTTTTTGGATGTTGGTCTCCTTCATCCAGACCAAAGTAACCTGTCACTCCTCTCCTCAGAGCATTGAAACTGCACATTTTACAAAGCCATATCCATGCACAGAGCAGCCAATGTTAGTCCTCTGACCTTGCAGTGAGTACTAGACATTCTAAATTTAGGTTCATGTTGTGAAGCCCCCAAGCTAAAATTTTAAGAAGAGCCTTTGCCCTTTGGTAGCTGTCACGTGTTGCCAGCTGGTTACAGGCGACGCTCTTCCACGTGATGGTACTAAACTCTCCAGTCTCTCTGGATTTCCGATGACAGTTGCCTCCCAAAGTCACAGTAGCTCAAAGTACCAGACAAATAAAACCTACCTCACCTCTCATGACATATCAGACATAAATGCCCACCATCACCAGTCCCCAATAAGGCACAAGCTTCAGACAGGGACTTATTCAAGAAGATGAGCACTGGGACAAGGGAAACTGATTCTGAACTTTAGGCACCACTTAGAGCCGCACCTCTGGGTTACCTGTCACATGTGTCTCAGTCCTAAATGGGAACAGATGTCGAACCATGCAGGAGTGAGTAAGGCAAGAAAATCCCACCCCATCCTCAGGCTGTAGCATTTGAGAAAAGCTAATCTTCTCCTCTTGTTTAGCCACTATTTGTGCTTTTCTTTTTTTAACACAGTTTACTTTTTTATTGTGGTAAAACACACAAAACATACAATTTACCATTCTAACCATTTTTTAAAGATATTACTTATTTATTTAACACGGAGAGAGAGATCACAAGTAGGCAGAGCAGCAGGCAGAGAGAGAGGAGGAAGCAGGCTCCCTGCTGAGCAGAGAGCCTGATGCGGGGCTTGATCCCAGGACCTTGGCATCATGACCTGAGCCGAAGGCAGAGACTTAACCCACTGAGCCACCCAGGCACCCCATTCTAACCATTTTTAGGTGAATACTTCTATCTCACTGAGCACATTCACATTGTTGTATGTCTTTCTGAACTGAAACCCCATACCTATGAAACACTAACCCCGTCCCCCCACCCCAAGTCCCAGTAACCACCACTCTACTTTCTGTCCCCAAGGATCTGACCACTCTAGGGACCTCATGTAAGTGCAATCAGACAGTATCTGTCCTTCTGTGTCTGGCTTATTGCACTCAGCATAACATCCTCAAGGTTCATTCACATTGTAGCAGAATGTCCTCCCTTTTTAAGGCCAAATAATATCCCACTGTATGTGTGTACTGCATTTTGCCTCTCCATTCATCTTGGTGGACACTTGAGTTGCTCCCACCTTTTGCCTGTTGTATACGGATAGCTGTGTTCATATGATTTTCCTAACTAGTAAGCACGGAGAAATTTTTGCCTAGTCTCTGATGATGCCAAGTTCAGTTATTTGCATTGCTAGATGTCAATTTAATTCAATGTGTCTGCTGAAATACAGTTTGAAATTCACACTGGAAAAGGAACCAGTTTGAATCTCCTTCACCCAGAAAACCTATGAGAGATGTCTCCAACACCCTCTTCCCATCTTTCCCTCCACTTCTCCATCCCCTTATCATCCCCACCTCTCTGGGATGCAGTTTTGTCTCTTTTTCTGTTTACCCAGCCCTCCCTCTACAGCACCTTGGATTGATCTCCAGTCCTCGAAACACCTCACTCCACCACTGCCCCCGTCCTTATAAGGGCAACCTCTCCCCTTTGGCTTCTTCTCAGCACATAGTCACCCAACACACACACACACACACACACACACACACACACACACACACACAAGGTCCCCACTCCATCAGCTCCCTCCAGCCCCCTCACTTTAAACACATTTTGTATACTTCTTTTTTCTCACCCCCTCCCTGAACAATCACTCCTGAACCCACTACAGTCTGACCTTAAATCCCATCACTCAGATGACACCACCCCCAACAGAATCACCAACACATAATAACTAATCCCTTTGACCTTGAGAGTGAGAATTGATACAGGAAAAGCAAACAGTAACACAAGGAGGACTGAGATGAAATCTGGGCGGCAATGACTACAATTTTTAAAGGGGGGTAAATTTGGTCCTCAGTAAGAAGCTGATCTTGGCACAAAGAATTGAAGACCTGAAAATATTGAAAAATCATTTTTAATGGCCACTTAGCATTCCACTGATGATATCTGCAACAGTATGTTTAGCCAGTGCCTGTGGACAGACATTTAGGTTGTTTCTAATTTTTCGCTATTATGAGAGAGGCTGAAATATATCCCCTGCATACAATTGATGGACATTTGTGGCATTGTTTCCTTAGAATAAATGTCTAGACCCTGAATTGCTGATCGAAGGCATCTAATCACTCCTAAAATGTGAGACCTCCTGTCCACTGACCTCCAGGAAGACCTTATCACTTACACTGCCCCAAAACACACTGCCCCAAAACACGCACATTCACAATTCCACCGCCTCTCTAACACACACATTCCACACACTGTATTTGCCATTCCTTTCTAATTGCACCAAGTTTAGAGTAAAAAAAAAAGTTATTATATTTGCATTGCTTTTACTTGGTTGAACAGTCTTTCCATATGCTTTTTAGCTCTGTATATTCCTTCTCTTATAAAATCCTTATTCATTTCCTATGATCGTTTTTTTTTTCTACAGAGGTATTTATTGCTTTTGTAAATTGGGAATATATATGTTATGTGTTGCAAATATTTTTCCTGGTTCGTCGTCTTACTTTTTTAACAAACACTTGAAATCTTTGTACTGACAAAAATACCAGTCTTTGAAAATAGTTTCTGGATTCCTGTCATGGTTAGAAAGGCTTTCTCAATCTTACCGTTACAAAAATACATCCTCTACGCCTTCTGTACGGCTTTTTTTTTTCCCTTGGCATTTAAATCCTTAATCCACTTGGAATTTTTTCTGATATAAGAAATAAGGAAAGGACTCATGACTTTTCTTCCAAGTGGGCTTACAATTGTCCCCACAGTGTGTGCTGAATAATGTCCCCTTTTTTCTGACCCCTGGGCTGGAGTCCCACCAAGCTTCCTGCCCTGCTTTCTCCTCCTGCCCCTCACACCTCTTATCCCTTCCTCTGCCTCTCCTCTTGCTGCTCCACTACTTCTGACTTCTTAATGTAATTAGTTTCCAGGATCCTCTCTTCTATATCCTCTTCTCTCTCTGCACAGTCCCCTCAGGAAGTTCTACCCATACCCACAATTGCAGCTTCCCCTTGTGTGCATCGATAACCTTCCAAACCTGGAGCCCAGTCCATCACCACCAAGCTTCACACCTGATTTCCCACAGAAGCAACCACCTGAGTGTCTGCAGACATTCTCAACCAAACCAAGCCAAACCAGCATCATCTTCTGCCCTTATGCCTCTAGCACCATCCTGCCATCCCCCAGATGATTCCCTGCCCACACCCCTCCACAGTCGATAATCTCCAATTGATCTTAATCCTGCTTCTTACTCAACCCTAAATCCATTGCCACCTCTTCATCCTCATGACAGCGCCCTTAATCCAGCACCTCGCTGTTTCTCCTTCTTGCTGGCACCCTGCCTCCAGAATTCAGCAAGTCCAGCCTGTAACCTCTTTTTGTACAGCTCGTGAGCTAGGATTAGTTTTACATTTTTTAAGGGTTATAAGAAGTTTTTTGAAAAAACAAAGAAGAATATGCAACAGACACTTATGTTGCCTACAAAGACTAAACTATTTACTATTGGCCCTTTATAGAAAAAGTTTGCCTATGCTTCCCTCTAATCTCTACTCTGCATGACTACCCTCCAGAGGGGTCTTTCTAAAATACATAAAATATTCAGTCATATCACTCCCCATTTTAAAAACAATCTCCATAGCCTAGTATAGAAGACTTCAGGGTACAGCCTGGCTCTCATCCACTGCTCTCCTAGCTCCCTCCATTTCCCCCACACATGCTCTCTATTCCAAAACCTCTGTCATTCCCAAACAAAACTGCTTCATCCCTTCAAGACTTTCACACATGCTATTCCTGCTTTTCAAATGTCCCCCCATCCCGGCTTTTGTCTATCAGGAAGCAAACACACACTCGTCACCTCCTTGAGCAAACCCCTTCTGCTCTCCACCCAAGATAGATTTAGGTTTGAGCTTGCTGATGTCTTATCAGTGCCCCTTTCCCTTGTCTGGTTTCACATCATATTTTAATTTGTTCCTTACTTCTGACCAGAGAAATTCCTTCCCAATGAGGTCTTTTTAGAGCTCCATAATAGACCTCATATGGCAAGATGTCCTGCACTTTAAGTTGCCTCTAATCAAGAATGCTGAAACACATGGGGCGCCTGGGTGGCTCAATGGGTTAAGCCTCTGCCTTCGGCTCAGGTCATGATCCCAAGGTCCTGGGATCAAGCCCCGCATTGGGCTCTCTGCTCAGCAGGGAACCTGCTTCCTCCTCTTTCTCTGCCTGCTTCTCTGCCTACTTGTGATCTCCATCTGTCAAATAAATAAATAAAATCTTAAAAAAAAAAAAGAATGCTGAAACACATTGACCACATTCTTTTGATTCAGGGGAGAAAAAAAGAAAGTAAGTAAAATAAAAGTGAGCTACATCTGATAGACCATCTAAGGCCTCTCAGTAACACATGAGCTATTTGAATAGGTAATTTTTTTTAAGTTTTGGTAAAACATATGTAACATAAAATTTACCATTTTAAACACTTTTAAGTGTACAGCTTGGTAGCATTAAGTACACTCATAATGTTGGGCAACGGTGATCACTATCCATTTCCAGAATATTTTATCATCACAAACAAGTAATTCCCCATTCCTCTCTCCCCTTAGCCCCTGGTAACCTCTATTCTACTTTCTGTCTCTATGCGTTTGTCTCTCCTAGGCACCTCATGGAAGTGGAATCATACTATATTTACTCTTTCATATCTGACTTTTTTCACCTAACACAATGTTTTCATTACAAACCCCAACAGTGGGGGTTAGTTATGATTTTCTCAGATTCCTTAAATCACGCATTAAAAGGATCTCAATGTTTTGTTTGAAATTTTCTTTTTCTTTTTTATTATAAAAGTGATATAAATTCATTGTAGAAAATCTGGAAACCAGAGTATTTTTTTTAATTTTTAAAACACCCATAAACCACCCACTCAGAGTTACCCTGTTAACATCGGTGTGCATGTCCTTCCAACTTTTGATTTTTGCACAAGCGTTTGAGATCTCTCCTACTTTCCTATTGGGTTTTCTGAAAGGCGTTAAAGATTCTTGAGGTACTTTTCAAATGTTTCCCTAGTCATTGGAAGCATCACCCGAAGAATTCATATGTAATTTGAGATGTAACAATTTCCCATCAGGAGAACATTTATACTGACCAGGGCACCCCAGCAGCCTGCCCTGGACGAGCGCGGCACTGCAGATTCGACAACAGGATCCCAGGGATTCAGGGGCCGGGCCCCTCCAGCTTACGACTCGGTCCCCTGCTATTATTTCTTTCAGGTTAAATTTCAACATTAGGCTATTTTGCACCTTGGCTTGTTTCCCGTCAGTTGCTCTTTCTAAAAGAGAGAGAGAGAGGGATAAGAAACAGTTGGCTTTAACACACAGACCCACATTTACTTTAAGCCAAAATCCTGTAAAAAGCCCATGAGGGAAACCATTGGGATGTTCTGCGTTGCCGCCGCCGTCCTCCTTCCCGCGGTCCAGCACTTCCCAGGCAGCAGAGAGCCTCTCTACATCCTCTCTGGTCAAGCCACTGGCAAAACCACGCAAGGAGCAGCAGGTGTGGAGGGTGGGTCTGACTATACCACCGCTGCACAGGCACAGCCTGGGGCCGGGGGGCGAGAAGTCATCAGTGTCAAAGGCTGCACAGGATCCCCGGGCGACAGGTCCACTTTCCAAGTGCGGCTCTGAGCAGCTCAGAAGCTCTTCAAATGCACTTCTCATTCCCCCTCAAATCCACACCTGGGATTCCAGACACGAAAAGAACGTTAAGAACCATCACTGAAGTTCCCTTCTGTATTTCCCTTACACCACCTGCATTCCTGCTGAGGGTTGCTGAGCCTCGCTCACTGCTCAGACCTGGGATGCCCCACTTGCCCTCATTCACGGCTTCCCGCAATTACTTGGCGCACAGCCTGGAGGCTCGGCCCTCCTTCTGCGCACTCCACACCCCCTCCCCGTTGGCCTCACCCTTTCTGCCCCTTGGGACTCCTCCACAGGCATCTTCTGCTCCCCAAGTCCTTTCACATGTCACTGGCTTTGTGGTATCTCTCAGTCCCTTGCCTGCCCCTGCCCTGGGCCCCTGTGAAGAAAGAGGCCCAGCCTTACCTCCCATTGCCCAAAGCCAACATTCTCCTCTCTCCTTCTTGGATCTCTGGCTGGGCCTAAGAATCATCGAATCACAGGAGAAAAGCACACACGTGTCCATGGGAGCCTGACTGAAGACTACAGACAGGACAGGCAACAGAGCAGACAAAGAGACAATGTGTGAAGAATTGGCAAGACAAAGGAGTTTGGGCCGTGGGTCATAAATGGTGAAGAAGGCATGAGGAAGATGCGGGTTAGTTTAACAAGGTTTGTTTACACAGCCTTCTGAGCCCCAAATTCCCTATCTCTGGTGGTGAGAGTGTCTTCCACCCTCTTCGTATGGGAAACGCACCTGTCACATGGGAGATTTATCTCATGCTTTCAGGAGAACAGGGGGGTCGGTGGCCTTGCACTAGCTCTTTTGTAAGTACCTTTAATTCAAAATAATCAGTGTGCCAAAGTGACATGTTTGGGAGGGTGACATATTCTGAACCCCTTCCCCACCTTCCCATGGATGCAACTTGTCTGCAGCCACTGCCTCATCTATAGGGACACCCTTAAAGGCCACCTTCCCACCCTCATCCCCAGGAGTTTGGGCTTTCTTTGTTTGATTCCATGTTTTACCTGTTTTAAAAGGGCACTTAAGCAGCATATGCATTACATTTTCCCTAACACCAAACCCAAGCCCACGGTTAACCACATGCTAGTTCGTTGTACAGGCCATAGTCAAACAGTCCCTCTTCTCTCCCTCCTCTTTCCCATGTCAGTCCACCAAGATGACACTTCTTTCTGCTTCTCTGAGTCAGTATGGCTGCCCATAAAATGAGAGATAAGGCTGGGTTTGATAATAGACACAAAATACATAATGGCTCAAACATGATCTTTTTCTTTCTTATTTCTAGTCATACGGCATCTCTTTGCCACTGACTCGGGACCCAGCCGCTTCTACCACCTTCTGACTCTTTCAAGAAGGGGCAGGAGTGTAGGAGGGGACACATCCTCTATTTAAGGCCTTGACTTTTAAGACATACCAACTCTAGACAGGCCAGGACTCAATGCAAAGGAACTGGGAAATGTGGCCCAGTCCCGAGCTAGGAAAAAAAGGAAAAAACAACAACAAAAAAAGAATTTGGTGGATCATCTGGCAGGCTCCCAGGAGCAACCAGAGCACTTGTCTCTACTCACTCATTAACCATTCAGACAAGTTCCTCCAGGTCAGGATAAATGCCGAATTTGAAGGTTATGGCCCAGCTAGGAAAAGCAAGGAAACAGCTTTGGGAGGGGAGGGGAGGGTTGTATATTTCCTGTGACATTTTAAAGTGTGAAATATCACTGAAGACTGTTAAGAGTCATCTAATCTGACAAGCCCTCTTCTTTGAGTTGGAGGGACTGAAGGACTTGAGGACACAGGACTCAAGTGGCTCTGTGTAGTCGGAGAGCTTACCACCTGGGTCAAGGCAAAACCATACACCAGGTCCACCTGGGCCCCTGTGTCCTGCAAACAAAGCCTCCCCACCGTGGTGGGTTTGAGCCCAGAGTTCATCCCACATGAAGTCATATTTAGAGACTCCCAACCAGGGCAAAATTAGTAGCTCGAGCTCAGGCATGACCACTCTGGGCCACACACATCCCCACCTTGGAGGGGTGCGGGCCTCTGCTTCCATCCAGATGCCCCAACCACCTCCATCCCATCCTGAGTCCTGAGCCCAGCTGCTTCCCTTTGACTCCTGCCCGGAGCCCCTTTGTTGGAAGAAGAAAACAGACAAGCAAAGTTTCTCTTTTACAAATGAAGGCTACTGAGGGCAGTGATCTCAAGGTCAAGGTTGTCAAACCAAACAGCAGGTTCTGCAGACCAGGTGCTGTCTCTTCCTCGTGCTAAAATATAAAAACAGATCTATGGGATTGATTCTGAAGGAAACTAACCAACCACGAACAAGATTAATCTATAAGTGACGTTGGTACCACTCAGGTCCTCTCTGCAACTATTTTCTTATTCGGGCAAATGTTTTCTCAGCAGACTGTGTTTCTCCTTTAACCCAGGGGAACAAGTAGCTACCACAGAGAAAATGCATGGCAAAGTCAAAGACTCAGGATGAAAGCCTGGGGTAAGAA
>ML108823.1:58417-78695 GCA_003697995.1 Taxidea taxus jeffersonii | reverse complement strand
GGGACTCGATCCCAGGACCCTGGGATTATGACCTGAGCCGAAGGCAGTGGCTCAACCCACTGAGCTACCCAGGCGTCCCACGATTTATTTATTTTTAGAGAGAATGTGAGTAGGGGGAGGGGCAGGAGAAGAGGAGGAGAATCCTCAAGCCAACTCCATGCTGAGTGTGGAGTCTGATTCGGGGGCTCAGTCCCAGGACCCTGAGATCATGACCTGAGCTGAAATCAAGAGTTGGATGCTTAACCAACTGAGCCATCCAGACACCCTGAGTCCTTTATATTTTTGTGGTGTCAGTTGTTAACTCTCTTTCATTTCTGATTTTATTCATTTGGGTCTTTTCTCTTTTTTTCTTGATGAATCTGGCTAAAGATTATTCATTCTGTTTATCTTTTCAAGGAACCAGCTCTTGGTTTCATTAATGTTTTATTTTTGTTTCTTTTTTTTTTTAAGTATTTCATTTGTTTTTGCTCTGATCTTTACTATTTCCTTAATTCTTCTAATTTTGTGCTTTGTTTGTTCTTCTTTTTCTAGTCCCTTTAGGTGTAAGGTAAGATGGTTTGAGATTTTTCTTGTGTCTTGAGGTAGGCTTGTATTGCTATAATTGCCCTCTCAGAACTGCTTCTGCTGTGTCCCCCCAGTTTCAGATTGCTGTGTGTTATTTTCACTTGTCTCCATGTATATTTTGATTTCCTTTTTGATGTCTTCATTGACCCATTGGTTGTTTAGTAGCATGTTGTTTAGTTTCTATGTATTTACATTTTTTCCATTTCTTTCCCCTTGTAATTGATTTCTAGTTTCATACTGTTGTGGTTGGAAAAAATGTTTGATGTGATTTCCTTCTAAAATTAAAGCAACTTGTTTTGTGGACTAATGTGTGATCTATACTGGGTACTGTTCCATGTGCACTTGAAAAAAAACCCATGTATTCTGTTGTTTTGGATGGAATATTCTGTATATATCTCTAAAATCCATCTGGTCTACTGTGTCATTCAAAAACATTGTTGCTGGAGAGTGGGGAGGAAGAAACAAAACACCACTGTTTCCTTTTTGATTTTCTGCTTGGATGATCTATCCACTGATGAAGTGGGTGTTAAGTCTCCTATTAGTATTGTACTATAGTCAATTTCTCTCTTTGTGTCAGTTAATATTTGCTTTATGTATTTTGGGGCTCCAAAGAGGGATATATAGATGTTAAAATTGTTATATCTTCTTGTTGGATTGAACCTGTTATCATCATGTAATGCCCTTCTTTGCTTCTTGTTAAAACCTTTGTCTTAAGGTCCATTTTATCTGATCTAGATATTGCTACCCCAGCTTTGTGTGGAATTTTTTTGTGTGTAGAATGTTTTTTCCATACCTTCACTTTCAGTTTGTGTGTATCTTTAATTCTGAAGTCAGTTTCTTGTAGGCAGCATATAAATGGGTCTTGGTTTGTTTAATCCATCTTGCTGTCTTTCAATTGGAGCATTTAGACTATTTGCAAATTAAAGGAATTATTGATATGTACTTATTGCTATTTTATTAATTGTTTTCAGGTTGTTTTTGTAGTTCTCTGTTCCTTTCTTCTGTTCCTCTTTTCTTATGTTTCCTTATGATTGATGGCTTTTTTTTTTTTTTTTTTTGGTAGAGATGTGCTTGGCCTTCTTTCTCTTTATTTTTTATGTATCTATTACAGATTTTTGGTTTGTGGTTACCATGAGGTTCATATAGAACATTCTGTGTATATAGCAGTCTACACCACTTAAGTTTGAACGCATTTTAAAAAGAACTTTTAGTCCTTCATCCACATTTTATGAATAGATTTTCATATCTTACATCTTTTTGTTTTGTAAGTCCTCTTAACTAAATTTTCTAAAGACTTTATTTATTTATTTGAGAGAGAGAGAGAGAGAGAGTGAGTGGGAAGGAGAGGGAGAGAAAATCCAAAGCAGACACCATGCTGAGTGCAGAGCCCAACATGGGGCTTGATCCCATGATCCTGAGATCATGACCTGAGATGAAACCAAGAGTCTGATGCTTAACTGACTCAGCCACCCAGGTGCCCCAACTCTCAA
The DNA here is from genome assembly GCA_003697995.1 of Taxidea taxus jeffersonii. Taxonomy (NCBI): domain Eukaryota; kingdom Metazoa; phylum Chordata; class Mammalia; order Carnivora; family Mustelidae; genus Taxidea; species Taxidea taxus. Next base: position 76,641 of record ML108823.1, on the reverse strand, counting down.
TTAAGTTTTTAGATATAATTGATTTTACTACTTTTGTCTTTTAACCTTCATACTAGCTTTATATGACGGCCGTACTACCTTTACTGTATGTTTGATTTTGAATGAAATTGTTTCCTTTCGTTGTTGTTGTTTTTAAGATTTTATTTTTAAGTAAACTCTGCACCCAGTGTGGGGCTTAAACTCACGGCCCTGAGATCAAGAGTTGCATACACTGTATCGACTGAGCCTGCCAGGTGCCCCCCAATTTTTTCTTTTATAATTTTTTTTTTCTAAGTATGTCCTTTTATTTTCCACTTAAAGAAGTCCTTTAAACATTTATTGTAAGGCTGGTTTAGTGGTGATGAACTCTGATTTTGTTTGGGAAACTATTTATCTCTCCATCAATTCTGAATGATTGTCTTGCTGAATAGTGTAACCTTGGTTGTAGATGGTTGTTTTGTTTAGTTTTTTCCTTTCAACACTTTGAATATATCATGCCACTCCATTTTGGTCTGTAAAATTTCTGTTGAAAAATCAGCTGTAGTTTTATGGGATTTTCTTTGTTTATGACTAGTTGCTTCTCTCTTGTCACTTTTAAAATTCTCTCCTTCATCTTTGACGTTTTAATTATTATGTGACATGGTGTGGACCTCCCTAGGTTCATGATCCGGAACTCTCTGTGCTTCGTGAACCTGGATATCTCTTTCCTTACCCAGGTTAGGGAATTTTTCATCTGTTATTTATTAAATAAATAATAAATGATTAATATTATTTAATATTATTTTTAATAAATTAAAATTATAAATAATTTTCTGCCCCCTTCTCTTCTCCTTCTGGGACCCCCATAATGTAAGTGTCTCTTGGCTTGATGTTATTTATCTAAAAGATCCTGTACTCTATCCTCATTTTATTTTTAAGTTTTATTTTTTTCAGATTTTATTTAGTTATTTAGACAAAGTGCATGTGAATGAGAGAATCTCAAGCAGACTCCACACTGAGTGTGGAGCCTGACATAAGGCTTGATCTTACAACCTTAGATCTTACAATCTTACAACTAAGATTGACTTGAGCTGAAATCAAGAGTTGTATGCTTAACCAACTGAGCCAGCCAGCCGCTCTTTGTTTATTGTTTTAATCCCAGTATAGTTAATACACAATGTTATATTAGTTTCAGGTATACAATGTAATGATTCAACAATTCCATAGTCACCCAGTGCTCATCAGGACAAGTATACTCCTTAGTCTCTATCACCTTTCAACCCATCCCCTCACCTCCCCTGCCTCTGGTAGCCATCATTTTGTTCTCTATATTAAAGAGTCTGTTGGTTTGTCTCTCTCTTTTTTCCTTAGCTCATATGTTTTGTTTCTTAAATCCCACATATGTGTGAAATCATATGGTATTTGTCTCTGATGGACATATTTCACTTAGCATTTGACTCTCTAGCTCCATCCATGTCACTGTAAATGGCAAGTCTTCATTCCTCTTTATGGCTGAATAATATTCCTCTGTGTGTGTGTGTGTACATGTGCATGTGTCCCTTTGAATTACTGTTTGTTTCCTTTTTATTTTGTAAATACCTTTATTGCCACTGGTGGATTATAGAGTAGCTCTGTCTTTAACTTTTTGAGGAAACTCCATTCTCTTTTCCATGGTGGCCTTATCAGTTTGCATTCCCGACAGTGTAAGAGGGCTCCTTTTTCTCCACGTCCTTGCCAATACCTGTCATTTCTTGTGATTTTGCTTTTAGCCATTCTGACAGATAGGAGGTGATATCTTTTTTTTTTTTTTTTAAGATTTCATTTATTTATTTGACAGAGATCGCAAGTAGGCAGAGAGGCAGGCAGAGAGAAAGGAGGAAGCAGGTTCCCTACTGAGCAGAGAGCCCAATGCGGGGCCCGATCCCAGGGCCCTGAGATCATGACCTGAGCAGAAGGCAGAAGCTTTAACCTACTGAGCCACCCAGGCGCCCCAGGAGGTGATCTTATTGCAGTATTGATTTACATTTCCCTGATATGATTGATGTTGAACATCTTTTCATATTTTTGCTGGCCATCTATATGTCATCTGTGGAGAAATGGCTCTTCATGTCTTCTGCCCATTTTCAGATTGGATTATTTGTTTTTTTGGGTGTTGAATTTTATAAGTTCTCTATATATTTCAGATACTAACCCTTCGTCAGATATGTCATTTGCAAACATCTTCTCCCATGAGTAGGCTGCCTTTTAGTTTTGTTGATTGTTTCCTTCACTGGGCAGAAGCTTTTTATTTTAATATAGTTCCAATAGTTTATTTTTGCTTTTGTTTCCTTTGACTTAGGGAACCTATCTAGAAAAATGTTGCTGTGGCTGATGTCAGAGAAATGACTACTTATGTTCTGTTCTAAGATTTTTATGGTTTCAGGTTTCACATTCAGATCTTTAATCCATTTTGAGTTTATTTTTGTGTATAGTGAAAGAGAGTGATTCAGTTTTATTCTTTTCTATGTAAGTCCAGTTTTCCCAACACCATTTATTGAAAAGACCATCTTTTTCCAATTGCATATTCATTTCTTCTTTGTTAAGGATAAATTAACCATATAACTGTGGGTTTATTTCTTGATTTTTTTATTCTATTCTGTTGACCTGTCTTTTTCTGCCTATGCCATACTGTTTTATTTACTATAGCTTTGTAATATAACTTGAAGTCTAGAATTGTGATACTAACTGATGGAGCCACCCAGGTTCCCCAGTGTTGTTGGTATTTTGATAGGGATTGCATTAAATATGTAGATTTCTTTGGGTAACATAGACCTTTTGATCAATTTTTTATATCAATATTTTATATCATGAATGTTGAGCATCTTTCCATTTCTGTGTCTCGTCTTCGTTTTTTTTTTTTTTTTCATCAGTGTATTATGGTTTTCAGAGTATAAGTCTTGTACCTCTTTGTTTTAGTTTCTTCCTAGACATTTTATTATTTTTGGTGCAGTTGTAAACAAGATTGATCCCTTAACTTCTCTTTCTACCGCTTCGTTTTTAGTGTAGAGAAATGCAACAGATTTCTGAACATTGATTTAATAACCTCCAACTTTATTGAGTTCATTTATCAGTTCTAGAAGTTTTTTTGATGGCATCTTTTGGGTCTTTTGCACACAGTATCATGTCATCTACAAGTAGTGAAAGTTTTATTTCTTCCTGAGAAATTTGGATGCCTTCATTTCTTTATGTTGCTATTTGCTGTGACAAGGGCTTCCTGTACCATATAGAATAAAAGTAGTGAGAGTGGACATCCTTGTCTTGTTCTTGATCTTAGGGGGAAAGCGCTCAGGTTTTGTTTTGTTTTGTTTTCCCATTGAGTATGATGTTCACTGTGGGTTTTTCAGATATGCTTTTTTACACTGAGCTATGGTCCCTTGACTGACTTTATTGAAGGTTTTTTTTATCATGAATGGATGTTGAAATTTGTCAAATGCTTTTTCTGTATCTATTGAAGTGATCGTATAGTTTTAATTTTTGCTCTTATTTATGTGACTTATCATGTTGATTGTTTAGTGAATACTGAACTACGCTTGTGTCCTGGAATAAACTCCACTTCTTTGTGGTGTATGGTTTTTTTTAATGTATTGTTGGATTCAGTTTGCTAGTATTTTATTGAGGGTTTTTGCATTTACATTCATCAGAGATACTGGTCTGTAGTGTTTTTTGTTTGTTTTCTTTTGTGGTGTCTTTATCTGGTTTTGGTATCAGGATGTTACTGGTCTCATAGAATAAATTTGGACATTTTCTTCTCCTATTTTTGGAATAGTTTAAAAATAGGTATTAACTCTTCTTGAAATGTTTGGTAGAATTCACCTTTGAAGCTATCTGGTCCTGGACTTGTGTTTGTTGGGAGTTTTTTAAATTACTGATTCAGTTTCACTGTTGGCAATCAAGCTGTTCAAATTTTCTATTTCTTCTTGCTTCAATTTTGGTAGGTTATATATATCTGGGAATGTATCCATTTCTTCTAGGTTGTCCAATTTCTTGGTATGTAGCTTTTCATAATATTCTCTTGCAATTGTTTGTATTTCTGTAGTGTTGGTTGTTGTTTCTTCTCTTTCATTTGTGATTTTATTTGGGTTCTGTGTGTGTGTGTTTTATGACTGCAGTCAGAGGTAAATCAATTTTGTTGATCTTTTCAAAGAATCACCTGCTGGTTTCATTGATCTGTTCTATTGTTTTGTTGTTTTGTTTTGTTTTTTAGTTTCTGTATTATTTCTGCTCTAACCCTTATTATTTCCTTTCTTCCACTAGTTTTGAGTTTTCTTTGTTCTTCTTTTTCTAGCCCCTTTTAGCTGTAAGGTTAGGTTGTTTTTTCTTCTTTAGGTGGGCCTATATTGTTATAAACTGCCTTCTTAGAACTGCCTTTGCTGCATCCCAAAGATTTTGGACCTTTGTGTTTTCATTTCCATTTATTTGCATGTATGTTATGATTTCTTGGTTGACCCATTCACTATTTAGTAGTATGTTACTTAACCTTCATGTATTTTTGCTCTTTCCAGATGTTTTCTTGTGGTTGATATCTGGTTTCTTAGTGTTGTGGTCAGAAAAGATGCATGGAATGACTTCAATCCTTTTGAATTTCTTGAGACAGTTCTGGAAAATGTTCCACATGCACTTGGAAAGAATGTGTATTCTGCTGTTTTAGGATGGAATGTTATGAATATATCCATTAAATCCATCTGGCCCAGTGTGTCATTCAAAGCTTCTTACTGTTTCCTTGTTGATTTTCTGTTTGAATGACATGTTCATCGATCTAAGTGGGATGTTAAAGTCCTCTATTTTTACTGTATTACTATTTATTATTTACAATTGTTGTAACCTCTTGTTAGATTGTTACCTTTAATATTATATGATGCTTCTCTTGTCTCTTGTTATAGTCTTTGTTTTAAAGTCTATTTTGCCCAGTATAAATATTGCTATCCTGGCTCTTTTTCTTTTTTTTTTTTTAAAGATTTTATTTATTATTTGGCAGAGATACAGCGAGAGAGGGAACACAAACAGGGGGAAGTGGGAGAGGGAGAAGCAGGCTTCCTGCTTAGCAGGGAGCCCAGTTGATGTGGGGCCCGAACCCAAGACCCTGGGATCATGACCTGAGCCTAAGGCTAAGCTTAACGACTGAGCCTAAGCCACCCAGGCGCCCCTCCTGGCTCTCTTTACCCTTCCGTTTGCATGATAAATGTTTCTCTAGTCCCTCATTCTCTGTCTGCACAAGTTTTTAGGTGTGAAATGAGTGTATTGTGGTCAGCATATAGATGGGTCTTGTTGTTTGTTTTTTTAGGACTTTATTTATTTGAGAGAATGAGCACTAGTGGGGTGAAAGGTAGAGGAAGAAGCATGCTGAGCTGGGAACCCAATGTGGGACTCAATCCCGGGACCCTGTGACCATGATCTGAGCCAAAGGCAGGCGCTTAACTGACTGAGCCACCCAGGTGTCCCCCAAATCTTAAATATTCCTTATTTCATTTCATTACATTGTTATTGAAGTACAGTTGATACACAATGTTTTGTTAGTTTCAGGGATACAGCACAATGATACAATAACTCTGTATGAAAGGAATTTGATAGGGACGCCTGGGTGGCTCAGTTGGTTAAGCGGCTGCCTTCAGCTCAGGTCATGATCCCAGTGTCCTGGGATCGAGTCCCACATCGGGCTCCTTGCTCGGCAGGGAGCCTGCTCTCCCTCTGCCTCTGCCTCTCTGTCTGCCTGTGCTCACTCTCTCTCTCTCTCTCTCTAACTAATAAATAAATAAAATCTTAAAAAAAAAAGAAAAAAAAAAGGAATTTGATAGATGTTTTCCCAAAAGAGACAACATTCTGAGAACTGTACATGACCTATCAGTAATGAGTTGTGAAAGTAAAGGAAATTTCGAAAGAATTATCAGCAATAGAAAGCATGCTGGTCAAGTATTGTAGATATTGGCATGATCTATCTAATTTCTATAGAAAATAAACTTACACATTGTTGTTGTAAGAGGTAATCAGAGTATGTGGCCAAAAAAATAGGAAAAGTGTATTCTAGAGCTGTGTCAGGCAGTGAAGAGGTAGAAATATTTCATTTCTATATAAAAACCAATTCAGGCATGAAGAACACCATCTGGCTCTTTTTTAAAATCTCTGTTAAGGATCTCACTCTTTTCTCAATTCCAGTGGCTATCTTTATGACCATTACTTTAAGTTCTCTATTAGGCATATTACTTATGTCTGTTTCACTTAGGTCTCTTGCTCTGGTTTGGTCCTGTTTTTTCATCTGGGAATATTTCTCTGTCTCCTCATTTTGTCTAACTTTCTGTGTCTGTTAATCACCTATGTCTCTTGCTCTGGATGGCAATGGACTTAGGAAGAAGACGTCCTGTAGTGATCTGCATTGATTTGTCCCCTGTTTCCCAGGGCCTGGTGCTTCAGGGAGTGTTTCCTATGTATATTGCATGAGCTCTTCCGCTGAATCCTCGCCTCTTTTCCCTGCAGTCCAGTACCTCTTTGCCTATTGTAGGCAGTGTTTGTTACTCAACAGGTGTGGGATGTGTCTTTACAAGGTGTTTGCTGGTCTGCTTGTGAAATGAGACCTGACACCATCACTGCCCCTGGAGAGTGCAGCAAGTGGGACTGGAAAGGGTGGATCTGCCAAAGTGGTGGTGGTGGTGGGGGTAAGGGGGTAAGGGGAGGGAGGGGTAAGGTGGGGGGGGTGGAGGTTGAGGCAGGTGGGGAGGGTTAGGGTTTATTGTTAGCAAGTAAGATAAGGAGTGTAGAGATGCCTGGGTCTTTTAGGGGGCTGTTGTTTATGCTGGTGGGAGGAGGAGGTAAATGGCGTGTTACAGGTCTTTTGTTCCTGGAGGGGTCTCCCCATGATCCCTGCCATTCTGAGTCATACTCTGAGATGGGTAAATCCCTCTCCTTCCCATTTGCCCCTGGTGTGTTTCAAAATGCTGGTTCTGGGCTCTATTTGCAAGACTGTTTGTGTTGGGGACTTGGCTTCTTAATATCCTCTGGACTCTGCCAGAGCGGAGACCTATGATTTTTAAAATTGAGGTCTTAAGTTCTCCTGGTTGTAAGAACTTATTAAATTTGTTCCCTCTTGTTTTTAAAGAAAATGTTATGGGGATTCATCTTCCCTGTGTAGGCTTCCTGGTGTGAACTGTTTTTTTTTTTTCACTGTTTTGCACCACTAACTCCTTCCCCACCATGGTTGGCCATGGTCCTTTTGTTCCCAAACTGTGTGTTCATCCTTTCTATCTTTCTTGATGTGGCCTCTTCCCAGCCTTTACTTGTGGAGTTTATTCTGCCAGTCTTCGGGTTATTTCCTGGGTTATTTATGCTGATGTGAGTGTTATTTAGTTGTATCCATGGGAGGGGGCAAGCTTAGGGTCCATTTACTCTGCCATCTTCTCAGTCTTTCCTATGCTCATTTAAAAAACTCCTGTTTTCTTTTTGCTGTACAGCTTAGGTGCTTTCCCTTGTCCTGCCTTCCAGATCACTGATCTGTTCTTAAGTATCCTCTAGTCTATGGTTAATTCCATGTAGTGTATTTTCATTTCAGTAATTGTACTCTTCAAGTCAGATTGGTGGTTCTTTATATTTTTTATCTCTTTCTTGAAATTCTTACTGAGTTTATTCACTCTTCTCTTTAGTCCTTTTAGCATTTTAATGACCATTACTTTGAACTCTTCATCAGGTAGATTGGTTATCTCCATTTCTCTTCTCTTTCTGAGGCTTTTGTCTTATTCTTTTGTTTGGAGCATATTCCTCTGTTTCCTCACTTTGACACTTTCTGTGTTTCCATGAGTTAGGTGGAACATCTACTTCTATTTTTTTCAAAGGTTCTATTTATTCATTTGAGAGAGAGAGAAAACGCATGAGAGAAAGAGATCATGAGCAGGGGGAGTGGGGGAGGGAGAAGCAGGTCTCCCACTAAGCAGGGAGCTGGACATGGGGCTCCATCCCAGCTGGAATCATGACTTGATCTGAAGGCAGATGCTTAACTGACTGAGCCACCCAGTCACTGGAACATCTATTTCTAACCTTGAGGGAATGGTCTTGTGTATGGTAGTCCCCTGTGAAGACTGTGCATTCCTGGTCACTTTGGTTGGCTGGCTGGAGCTGTTGCTGTCATGGGTTGGGCGTCCAGGGACACTCTGTACTAGGCTGCCCTGTTGGGATGGCTGGAACTGAAGTAGGCATGGGCCAGAGTGGTCCTGAGACTCTCTCTGCAGAAGGTACCCTGGCAGGATAGCAGAATCTGAAGTGGGTACAAGCCCCAGGCTGTTTCAGGTTGTCTTGTGCAGGGAGATTTCAGGCATTAGGCTAGAGCTGAGGTGGGCACAGGCCAGAGGACTGGGTCTTTTGTGTAGGTGGCGCCCAGCCAGGGTGGCTGGAGCCAAGGCTGATGTGTCTCTGAGAGCCGTGGGTTGCATTGCATTGGCAGTGCCCTGGCAGGTCATCTGGGGCCAAAGTAATGTAGACCTGGAGTGTTCCAGGGTGCTTTGCAACCTGTACCACCTTGAAGTGACTGATCCATGGGCACCATGCTTGGGCCACTTTCATGGGATGGTTGGGGATGGAATGGGCTGGGGGACCTGGGGCTCACTGAGGTGGCAGGCCAGCTGTGGTGCAGACCCTGCTCCTCTCCACACCATCAAGGTGGATTCTGGGGATTGGGACATAAACTGTGGTGCTCACCAGTCCCTCTACCCTGAGAGCATTCTGGCAGCTCTCCCACAGTCTGGCAGGGTTCTAGGGTTGGTTCCTTTATATGCTGGTTGCCCTTTAATTTTTAATTTTTTTATTTCATTATTTTTTTGAGAGAGAGTGAGTGAGCAGGGGGTAGGGGCAGAGGGAAATATAGAGAGACTCTCAAGCCGGCTCCATACTCAGTGTGAAGCCTGATACAGTGCTCAATCTCATGACCCTGAGATCATGACCTGAGCTGAAATCAAGAGTCAGATACTTAACCCACTAAGCCACTGAGGTGCCCCTCTAATTGCCCTTTTAAACTATAGCTTTTTTTTTTCTGTGCCTCAGGGAGTGTAAATGTGCTCACAGTCTCTGGGTACCATCCCTCCCCAGTGCAGTTTACGGTATTGGGGCTGGGGGTTCCCCTTGTTACTGCGTCTCCATCTCTTGACGACGTTCTCTGTGGGGTCTCTCTACCATTTGTCGTGCAGAAGCCACTCAGACCTCAGCCCTTCTTCAGGAGGAATGACTCTGTAGATGGGTTAGATTTGGTGTGTCTGTGGAGGAGGCGAGTTCAAGGTCTTACATTGCTGTCTTGGACTACAAATTCTTCCAAGTTCTAAATGGTTGCAGAATTTAACCAACCAAACAAAAATCCCAAGAATAATGAGAACACTGCAGGCCAAACAGTTTTTGACTGAATCAACTTTTGTCAAGCTGCCTGTCCCTGCCTGGAAAGCTGCCCTTTGCTCCCTGGAAAGTCACTCCACCTGGTGGGACATTTAGGACAAGGCTGCTTTGGGCCTAGCTAAAAACTCTCAGGACTAAGGAAGTAGGAGCTCTTCCAGGAGACAGATGCTTTACAGGTAGCGTCAGAGAGCAAGGGAATCCACACAGCTGCTTTAAGTTTCGTCTGGTCCTAAACCAGGTTATAGTTTTGCACTTAACAACATTAGAGTGAAAATGGTTTTCACTCATGCAGAGACTTGGACTAAAGCCAGGTGGATTTACCTTTTTTTTTTTTTTTGACCCTCACGGGGTCTAGTACAGTGCCTGGCACACAGCTGTTGTTTAGTAGGTGTTTGGGTGAGTCAGATGAAGTCAGCTCACAGAGAAGACTGTCATGTGAATTTAGGCTGAGGAACAGGGAAGGTCTTCTCTAGGCAATTCTGGAAAGGAAACAAAATGAGGCTTTTGTATTTATTTAGTGCTGAATTTGCAAGAATCCAAATTTCATGTTTTCATGTGTGGTTGTTGGTTTTTATTTAGTTGAATGTTTGGGTAAATAAGGGATCTGAAGTATGGAACTATTAACAGTGCTGATGCTAGGAGTAAAGTGAGTATTTAATCAGTTGTAGTTGTTACTTTATTTTTAATGAACCTTAGGAGTTGTTTTTTAGCCAGAAAAGAGGAGCGTGCGAAGACAAGGCTTATTTTTGGAGGATTGCTGCCCCCTCGTGGATTCTATGGAGAAAGACAAGAATTTGAAGCTTCTTTGGGGCTTGATTGAGGCAACTGGCTTTTCTGATTCAGCTAATGCTTTATTGAGGGGCTGAGGACAGGGTACAGAGATAAATACTGCACAGTACTCATCCTCCAGTAGCTTGCAGAAACCACAGGCTGAAAGAGGAGTGGGAGTGAGATGGGCTTCTTGGGAGGATAATGCATTGAAAATAAACTAATGGAGAACGTTTTCTTTTTCTTCTTTTTAAAAAAAATTTTATTAATTTGAATGAGAGAGAGAGAGAGAGACAGCGTGGGGGTAGAGGAGAGGCAGGGAGAAGTAGGGTCCCCACCGAGCAGGGAGCCCAACGCAGGATTCTATCCCAGGACTCTGGGATCACAACTCCAGCTGAAGGCAGACACTTAACCAATTGAGCCACCCACGTGCCCCTGGAGAACATTTTCAACAAGAATTTTCCTTCCATAAATTTTTCTTTGACATTAGATGTCTGCTGTTTTTTCCTACTGCGTTCTATCAAAAGAGCAACCACAGCTATTTAGAAGAAACCCCCCCCAAATATGGTAAGAGATATTCACACTTAGTTGGGAAACTCCTTTTGTTGAGACATATGTTCCCAACAGTGATATCCTATTGTGTTTCATAATGTATAAATGTGATATTACTTAAGGTGTCTGGGTGGCTCATTTGGTGAAGTGTCTGCCTTCGGCTCAGGTCATGACCCTGGAGTCCTGGGATCAAGTTCTGCATCAGGCTCCCTGCTTAGCGGGGAGCCAGCCTCTCCCTTTGACCTTACCCATTTCATGCTCTCTCTCTCAAATAAATAAATAAATAAATAAAATCTTTAAAAAAATCTGATACTACTTAGTAAGGTAAACTTAGTGAAGGGAGACTTGTGGGCTAGATCATAGCTTGGGTAAAGGTTTGAAATGAATCTTTTCTTCAGAGTACTTGGAACTGAAGCTGACTTCTGAGAGCTGCCCCTTGAGGGTGGGGTCCAGACCTGGGTTCCCCCCACCCACATGGAGCACTCCACTCAGTGGCTGTTTGTGGAATTTCTAGGTGCAGAACATGGCTTGGTCTAAACACAGGCATTTAAAAAATTTTTTATTTTTACAGTGTTCCAAGATTCATTGTTTATGCACCTCACCCAGTGCTCCATGCAATACGTGCCCTCCTTAGTACCCACCATTAGGCTCACCTAATCCCTCACCCCTCTCTCCTCCAAGACCCTTAGCTTATTTCTCAAAGTCCACAGTCTCTCATGGTTCGTCTCCCCCCTGATTCCCCCCAACTCACTTCTCCTCTCCAGCTCCCAGTGTCCTCCATGTTATTCCTTATGCTCCACAAGTGAGTGAAACCATATGATAATTGACTCTCTCTGCTTGACTTGTTTCACTCAGCATAATCTCCTCCAGTCCCGTCCATGCTGATATAAAAGTTGGGTATTCATCTTTTCTGATGGAGGCATAATACTCCATTGTATATATGGGCCATATCTTCTTTATCCATTCATCTGTTGAAGGGCATCTTGGCTCTTTCCACAGTTTGGTGACTGTGGCCATTGCTGCTATGAACATTGGGGTACAGATGGCCCTTGTTTTCACGACATCTGTTATCTTTGGGATAAATACCCAGTAGTGTAATTGCAGGGTCATAGGGAAGCTCTATTTTTAATTTCTTAAGGAATTAATTTAATTTCTTAAGGAAATAATTTAATTTCTTAAGGAATCTCCACAAATTTTCCAAAGTGGCTGCACCAACCTGCATTCTCACCAACAGTGTGAGAGGGCTCCCCTTTCTCCACATCCTCTCCAACACACATTGTTTCCTGTCTTGTTAATTTTGGCCATTCTAACTGGTGTAAGGTGGTATCTCAATGTGCTTTTGATTTGAATCTCCCTGATGGCTAATGATGATGAACATTTTTTCATGTGTCTGTTAGCCATTTGTATGTCTTCTCTGGAGAAGTGTCTGTTCATGCCTTCTGCCCATTTTTTGACGTGATTATCTGTTCTGTTTGTGTTGAGTTTGAGGAGTTCTTTATAGATCTTGGCTATCAGCCCTTTGTCTGTAGTGTCATTTGCAAAGATCGTCTCCCATTCCGTAAACACAGGCATCTTTCCATTTTAGAAACAAATCCAATAGTAGAAGCTGACTTATCCAGGTCAGTTTGTAGGGGCTCAAGAAACTGAGCTGGGGTCCGACCTTGGTGATGTGAATTAGGAGGTAAAGCTGAGGTTGTTTGACTTCCATTTTATTTTTTTCCATTTATATCATCTAATCACCTGTACTTCTCTTAGCTAGTATTCTGCTGAATTAGTTTAAACTGTTGATTGGTTTCCTTGATGCTTTCTTAACTTTGATTCTATTCCATTTCTTCTTCTAGAAACTACACAGGTGCAGGAGTTTTAGAACAGTGGATATGCTTGGCAGGCTCCCTCTTTCTGCAGAAAAGAGGGTCCAAGGCTGCCTGCTTTGGCCTCTGGTGATGGGGTTGGAGGGACAGTGTCACCAGAAACACCTTCTGGAGTTGGGAGTGTGGGGCCTGGAGGTGGTCCTGGTTCTCCCTGTGGCCCCCTTCCTTCCCCTGGATGCAGGTGGTTTGGCCCCGGCCCTCATGTCCTCCCTTCCTCAACTTTTCTTCCGTCAGCTCCCATCTGTTAGGGCTGAACAGAGCCCCTCTCCCAGCTCTTGCTCCGTCGTCCCCCTGCCCTCTCACTCCATCAGCCTGCATTGTCAATTTTTTTTTTAAGATCTCATTTATTTGACAGAGAGAGAGATCACAAGCAGGCAGAGAGGCAGGCAGAGAGAGACAGGGAAGCAGGCTCCAGCCGAAGGCAGAGGCTTAACCCACTGAGCCACCCAGGTGCCCCTGCATTGTCAATTCTTTTTTTTCTTTTTAAGATTTTATTTATTTATTTGTCAGAGAGAGAGAGAGCGAGAGCAAGCACAGGCAGACAGAGTGGCAGGCAGAGGCAGAGGGAGAAGCAGGGGCAAGGAGCCTGATGTGGGACTCGATCCCAGGACGCTGAGATCATGACCTGAGCCGAAGGTAGCCGCTTAACCAACTGAGCCACCCAGGCGTCCCTGCATTGTCAATTCTTAACGGGACTCCTTCCTCGACCCCTTCTCTGGGGTTCCCTGGACTTACGGGGTGGGGGGAGAAAAGGTGGTCCTTTTATTTGAGTTGGCTACCTTGGCATTCCTCATGATGGGCCTGCCTGTCCTCCTGAGCATGGCTCCCTGGGCACTGCTCCGGGGCGTAGGCTGGGTGCCCAGGCCACAGTCAGGAACAGGTCTCACACTTTCTCACACCATGTAGGGGTGCGGCAGACAAGGTCACTCTGGACCCCCACCACCCTTCTGCTCCTCTAGCCCCAGGGAATCCCTTTTTCTTCTTCTGCCATATTCACACACACACACACACACACACCCCTGCCCCCCTGCTGCCTTTTGAGCAACTCTGATTTTATCCTCTAAGTCTGACTTGTCCAAACAGTATTCTCATAGCTATTTCTTTTTTCCTTTTCCTTTTCTGTAGGCCCCAGAAGCCCAGAGAGGATCCTACACCTTAGATCATCAACATTTGAGGTGGTTCAGACCGTGATGGGGTAGCTCCTTAAGACACTGACCCCATCTCCCTTTCATAGTTCCTGTTCCCCAATGCTCCCATTCAGGTGGGGGTGGGCTCTTAGCCTACTCCCTCAGAGGGCGTGTGGCGTGTGTGAGTCAGAGCCATCACCCAGTTACCCTATCCCCCACCCCGCCTCCCCTCCAGCAGCCATCAGTTTGTTTCCTATGATCAAGATTCTTTTATGGTTTGTCTCTCTCTTGTTTTGTCTTGTTTCACTTTTACCTCTCTTCCCCTGTGATCCTCTGTCTTGTTTCTTATATTCCTCATATCAGAGAGATCATATGATAATTGTCTTTCTCTGATGGACTTATTTCGCTTAGCATAATACCCTCTAGTTCCATTCACTTCATTGCAAAAAAAAAGATTTCATTTTTTTGGATGGCTGCTGTTTTTTAGAGCTTTTAAAAAAGATTTTATTTATTTGACACAGAGAGAAAGATCACAAGTAGGCAGAGAGGCAGGCAGAAAGAGAGGGAGGGAAGCAGGCTCCCTGCTGAGCAGAGAGCCCCATGCAGGGCTTGATCCCAGGACCCTGAGATGATGACCTGAGCTGAAGGCAGAGGCTTAACCCACTGAGCCACCCAGGTGCTCCAGATGGCTGCTATTTTTCATTTTTTAAAAAATGTATTTATTTAAGTAATCTCTATACCCAACATGGGACTCAAACTCACAACCATGAGATCAAGAGTCATGTGCTCTTCCAACAGAGCCAGCCAGGCACCCCTTCAGTACTTTAAATATCACATATTCAGAGGTTCTTGGGTGGCTTAGTTGGTTAAATGTTGGACTCTTGGTTTCAGCTCAGGTCATGATCTCATGGATGGACAGATGGAGCCCCCTCTCCCCTTCTCATGCTCAGCAGGGAGTCTGCTTGAGATTCTCTCCCTCTGCCCTTCCCCCCCACATGCACTCACTCACTCTCACACTCTCTATAATAAATAAACCTAAAAAAAAAAAAAACCACATATTCAAAGATAATTCCTAAACACTACACAACAATACTAGGATGGTGGGTTTAGCGTCTCTATACTTAATTTTAAGTTTTCTCAGGAATAAAAAAACCCTGACCCATTAAGGAAACTATACTGTCTCAAAAAATTTAGGGTAAGCTTCTCAGTGGACTGAGGTTATTAGCCAAAGATGTGGGCAAGGGTATAAGATACGGAGTTGGGGACACTGCAGAGAATTTTGCTCATAACTTTGAAAGGAAGGCTGAGTGCTCATAAACCCAGTGATTTTAGGGACCCTAAGTATATGGCCTTAACAAGAGTATCTCACACCTTACTCTGCTTTATTCATATCATCAATGACCAGTTCTCTAGTTTCTTCAAGACCAGAGTCTTTTTAGCTGTATCAGTATACTCCAAGTTATCTTTCTGGTCTGGGTTATAAAATATGCTTATAGATACTTAAATAATGGGTGATTGGATTCTGTATCTTTCTCATTCCCTTTCATTTCATAGCTCAGCATTAAAATTAATCTGAGGACAGTCACCTGTAATAATTCTCAGATATAGAAATAATAACCTGGGAGAAGAGGAGGAAGAACTTCCTTTTTGTTGGATGAAGGCAAAATGTGCTCCCTTTCTCTCTCTGCCCCTGCTTCCATGCCCCTGGGCCTTCTCCTCATGGCACCAGTGCCCTCCTCCTGCCCCAGGATCTCTTCCCACATTCTGCAGGAGTCTATCCTGGTATGGTCTTGCCCCACAGAGACATCCCTCTTGTTTTCCCATCACCCCTCCCTCAGGACCCTTGGTCTGAATGAACAGTCAGGAGGAAGATAGGAAATAGAATGAGTTCATCCAAAAAAAAAAAAAAAAAAAAAGAATGAGTTCATCCTAGTTGATGAGTGAGGGTTGCTCTGACTCTTAATAAGATTCAAATGAAGAACTTAACAACATGAATAAAACTCAGAGAAACTTGAGTTTCTGCACTAGGGTTGAGTATAAACATTGAAAAGTCCCAGTTTCAATTTGGGGGAGAGGGTCCCACACAGACTAGTACATTCCCATACTGTGTTGCTGGTATATGGCTTTCTCAAGTGTTTCCTGATTCTCACAAAATTTTCCACTTCTGCCCCCTTTTTAAATTTAGTCTATTTGACATATAATGTGTACATTTAAGTATTATGACTTAATTGGAGACCTTTGTAATATGATTGCCATTGTAGTGATATTTAGCACTTCTATCATGTTATGTAATTATTCTTTCCTTTTAGCAGTTGGGATAATTTTTAGTCCCTTAGTAGTTTGATGATTTGTAGCACAATACTGTCTTTATTCATTATACTATACTTCAGATCTCTGCGACTTACTACTCATTGCAAGTTTGTACTCTTAAACACCATCAATCTTATCCCCCTACCCCCATCCTCTGGTAAGTACCATTTTACTGTGTTTTGGGAATTTGACGTTTTTAGGTTCCACATATAAGTGATATCATATGTAAGTACTTATCTTAGAATATTGTGCTCAAGGTCTGTCATGTTGTGGCAAATGGCAGGATTTTCTCCTTTCTTAGGGCTGAACAATATTGCATTGTGGATACTTACCACACCCCTTTCATCCTCTCATCCATCAATGGGCATTCAGGTTGTTTCCGTATCTTGGCCACTGCGAATAATGCTGCAGTAAACATGGGGTACAGATACCTGGTTGGGCTCCTGTTTTTCTTTCCTTTGGGTATATGCCAGGAAGAATTGCTTGGATGGTATGGTAGAACCATTTTTAATTTTTTTAGGAAACTTGATATTGGTTTTCATAGTGATTGGACCAGTTTACTTTCTCACCAACAGTGTAAAAGGGTTCCCTTTTCACCAGATCCTCACCAGCCCTTGCTGATTCTTGTCTTGATGACAGCCATTCTAATAGGTGTGAGGTGATAGCTCCTCATGGCTTTGATTTACATTTCCCCATGCTTGGTGATGTTGCCTGCCTATTGGCCATTTTGATGTCCTCTTTGGAAAACTATTTCCTTCTTCTGTTTGCCTTCCACTAGGGGGAGCCAAATCTACAAGCATAACAGGGGCTGAAGGTGTTGGTGTGGAAGGTGTGTGTGGAGTGGGGGAGGGGGTCAGAAAAGATTGGACAAATTTGCTCCAGGATTGGTCAGGAAAAGTATTCTTGGGGAAGGTTCCCCTGAGCACGTGTTTTTGAGGCTCCTTCTCCAGAAGAGGGAGGCTGCTGAGGGCAGTGTTAGGCTTTCCTGTGAAGGGAAGCTGGAGTGACCTCTGGTGGAGACCTCTGGTGTGAGCCTTCTGACTCACGCACTTGCTCAGTCTCACTGACTGACCCGGTCTGAAAAACGAAAAAGATGCCCCTTCAAGTTCAACATGCATCCCTCCGAGAACAGCACACACACCCTCAAAGCCTGAGCCACACGTAACCAATGTCTGAGTAACATGGTTTTTAGAAATTATCTCTTCTTTATTGCCACATTCATATAAAAAGTTTGTTATAACTGGACTGGTAAAAGAAAGCCACGGTGTATATTAAAGTCGTAGGAAGTTAAAAAATGTAGGGCTTTAGTGTTTGGAAAAGCAGTTACAGACTGCCTCCTTGGTTTAATTATCCAAGCGATCGAAATTCTGGGTTTGAAACTCTTGGAAGTCCTCTGGGATGGTGTCTGCAAACAAGAACAGGCAGAGGGGGTTAGGCAGGCTCCTTCCACTGGGGTCCTGGTCCATCTCGGTGCTGCGCAAGCATCCTGTAGGGGTCACTGTTAGCCTGAGCAACAGGCCCCAGAAGGCTCCACAGCCATTTTCTACCTCAGGCTGCTTTGCAAATTGCTGGCTTAAAGCCCAGGAGTGCTCATTCACAGGCCTAAAGGAAATTAGCAGGCAGAATGGATTTTGAGTGTGGTTATGTTTGAGCCGTAAGAAAATAAAGGCTGCCTGTAAATTAAATCTCACTGAATTTCTCACTAAACCCCCAAATCCTAAGCCAAGCAGTTAAATTCTATGGGTCTCAATTTCCTCATCTATCAAATAGGAAAAAAAATCTACCATTTACTTCAGTTACACAGAGACGGTTACATGTTAATGAATATGGGGCACGAGCTCTGAACTTCTGGGAGGAAAATGTGCTATAAACATAAGGTGCTGTTACTTGATGGATTCTAGTTCTAATATTGTACAGTAACAAGAATGTACGTTACCATTGCAGCGATACTTGAGGTTGGACCAAATGATGTTTTCTTGGGAGAAGCAGAATACGCCAAGCCGGCCTCCACGCATGGTGGTGTCTATGGTGACCCCGGAGTCAGCCACCAACTCGGAGCCTTCATAAAATCGCACTCTGCAGACAACACAGCCCAAGCCAGTCACCAGGAAACTCAAACCGTGGTCAAGGTCAGACCCACTTCTTTGCTGCTTCATAATCCATTTTCACAGGCCTCAATTGTGCTCCAGCTGTTGCCCCTTCCCTACTAGACTGGGAGCTCCACATGGTCAGGGACTGT